>CM060958.1:125489272-125561772 GCA_030765055.1 Mantis religiosa
AGATCTTGTTAAAACAAACAGTTTATTTCGAATAACTTTTTCTCTAGCAGTCTGACAGGGCTGAAATATGTTGCATTATTTAATAGCACTGTACATTATCACCCTGACAGGTGGTGCATGGGCATGTCTCTCACATTTCAGTTTTCCAATTGAAGTTTGCTGTTACAGTCCCCTGTAATTACGGTTTAATTTAAATATAGACAAAAGTTACTATACAAAAAGTGTAGATCTCTTTAAAACACGGTTTGTGTCGAATAACTTTCTGGCATGTTTGAGATATCCATTAGTAGTTGTTGCATTATTTATACTACTGTATATTATCACCCCGCGAGGTAGTACATTGACACGTCTCTCGCATTTCAGTTTTAGCATTAGAAGATACTTATAACACTCCTCTCCCACACAGTTACATTTCATATCTCGGCATCACTGTGGAAACTTTTCTTCAATTAAGCAAGATATTTTGAAATAAAATCGACGCTTATAAAATATTTACGCAGAAAATCTGAAGATAAAAACAGATAGTGCAATTGGAAGAACAATTCAAATTAAAGGCGTTGATATCTCACCAGGAATACATATTTTGAAACTCCCAAAACCAAAGAAACACTTTAAATGCCTGAATCTGTTGT
Source organism: Mantis religiosa (assembly GCA_030765055.1). Lineage (NCBI taxonomy): Eukaryota > Metazoa > Arthropoda > Insecta > Mantodea > Mantidae > Mantis > Mantis religiosa. Next base: position 125,489,905 of record CM060958.1, read on the forward strand.
ACTCATTCGATGTTTTTTATTTATTTATTTATCCAGATTTATTGTACCCTATTTTACACAGTGGTATATTAGGGTTAGAGTTGATACATAAGAATATACAATTTTAACCAAATTATTTTAAATACTAGAAGGAAGAAAATATGTTTTATTCTGATGCATATTAATTTTAACTATTTCAGACATTTAAACACTGAGTTTATAAACATCATGAAGTACTTATACTGTTGTGGCTTCATTAGCAAAGATGTGAGCGGAGCAGAAAATTCAGTTCCTAGAGAGTCTAGCTTGAATATTAATTCTTGTCTTTCTCTCCAAAAATGGGACAACAGAAAAGGAGATGAACCACAGTTTGAAATTCTTCACTACACATGCACTCAGGATTGGATGTTAAGTGAAAGCGTGATAAATATTGTCACACCCTACATTAGAATAGATTTAATATTTATTAGCTTTGGGGGGAATCCGTAGCGGTAGAGCTAAACTATCTCAACAAACACTACTTACACCACGCGGTAGGGTGGACATGTTATTTTACTGATAACTAGCTTACCTGCATGGTGGTGAAAGGTGGAAGGTCCAGCGAAGGAAAACTCACAAATGCATTTTAAAAAGAGGTTTAATAATCCCAGACAACTTACATTCAATGAGGTTTGTGTTCCGGAGGGTTGCTACAAACACATCCTCTCACGCTGGTTGCGGCCGGTCGTCTGGGGGAAGAGGATCTGCCATCCCCCCTCCCCAGCGCAGCCAACGAACAAAGTTAAGCCAGTCGCCAGGTCTGACAACCCATACAGGGTTGCCACACCTCCCCCCGGACCACAAGCTGTTGACCCAGGGTCAACAGAACAATTAATAACAAATGAAAAGAAACTCGCTCGAGTGATGGAACAAAAAAAATTAGCATACAAACATCACAAACAGTATTATACACATAAATCTTGTCTCTTGACGTTACACATTCGTTTCTTTACTCCAGTGTCTGTCTATAACTTTAATTAAAAAGCCCTAAAAGAAAAATAAATGAAGTTCAGCACTTTTCACCACTACTGCACCAAGCAAAAAAAGTTTCACAACCTGCCTGAACAGTACATTCCATTCCCACTGGTCTCACAAATGTAATAAAAAAACTTGAAGCTTGCACTGCAGTCACTGATGAATAAAGACCACTGAATTGAGCACAATTGTACTTGCTCTACACTGAATAACAATGTGGGGCATTAATAGTTCTTCTGCCCCCAACACAGGTACGAAGTGAGAGCACTAATAGCTGCCAAAGCTCTGACAAACAGTGGTCATAAAGGGCGGACCAGAGCCCGATGACACAAGGCAGTGTGGCAGGTTTAGCACTCCCATGGTGCAAACAGTTCGGTAGGAACAGTGTGGTGCAGCAGGAACGCAGATAAATAGGGCTGACTTGATACGCATCATCATACTACAACATTATTTCCAAAAATATAAGTGTACGTCAATTACAGAAGACAACTACATCATTAAAACAAACTTCGCTTCTGAACAATAATAAATAATAAAAAAAAATTTAGGTGCACCCCATCTGGGTAGCAAGATACATGATAAAACTAAGATAATTTCCATCACTCGGCAATATATAGAGCTTACAAATTTTGACAAGATAAATCAAATAATCTTCACAAAATAATCTTCACAAAAGAATACATAAAACGTAGGAATGTCACAATCAAAACTTTACAAAAACCCCTTAGGGTAGAAATAATACAATACACACAGCACAAAATAATTTGACCTTCCAAAACATTGAATAAAAATATTACAAATTTTCAAAATACCAAAACTTACAATTAGAGGGGTACCCCAAAATATTACACGTGGCCATAAACTTTTTAACAAAACTGACGTGTACACTTAAACAAAAATGAGCTCAGTTTTTCTCTTTGTTTTACCACTATAATTTCAATCATATTTATTATGTGCGCGCACTACTTAATATCATCAGTACTACTACCTTTCAAATCAACAAAACTACTTACAATCTACCAACATCAACATTTTGCATGCCAACAAAACTACTGTCACATTAATACACCAACAAAAAAAAATCGTTCTACAACACAATACATAGAACAAAACTGAAAGAAAAATTAAGTTCTGGGGCCTCAAAATTTCACATCCTAGATACACAAAAGAGAAAATATAGTATCATGTCTTAGCCTATTCTAAAAACTTTTGTATACATTGAAGGGTACTTTTGCTTTTCAACATAAAACTTAGAATTCAATAAACCATTAAAGCATACTGGTAATCACACAACTCCAAAATATATATCACTCTTAATCCAAAACAATTTTATCAAAATGTTCAAACTATTAGCATCCTGCAATAAAGAGACAAAGTAAACATCTGTACTAGTAATGTGCTATCTCACAAATACCTGGTAACTATGGCGAGGATGACAAACAGAACATCCCCCAGGTCTCAGCTTCATAACAGTCATTCACAAACCTCTCTGTGATTCAGGTTTTCCTCATCATCTTAGCATGCACATTTCAGCACCAATGCTAAACAAAACTCAAAAATACACTTAATTACTTGCATCGATAAGCACATTTCAGCCATTTTATCGAGCCTAAAACACTGGATTAACGGGCACATTACAGCAACCCCATTAACCAGATAAACTTTACCTCTACATCTTTCACATAATCACACGTAATTTCATTCATCCTTCTTATCGAGGTAACACAGCACTATTCCAGAATGTAAACTTAAAATTAATAAACAAAATTTCAATTTTCTAATCATTGCAAAATTTATCATAAAATGAGGTTATTCAACTCAAAACAGTTATTAGGGAACATATACTTTTAATATCAATTAATTGTGACTTTCAATAATAACAATTGTATGTTCAACTTTTGACATCTAATTCATCAAACATCTATCCAAGTATTGCCATTTGCCAATAATATACATCAGATTCCAAAACAAAATAGCTTAGCACACTATACACTAAATCTCAAAATTCACACTCAGAAATCAAGGGACAATATACTTTACATACAACCTTTTTACATTTGATGTGACACAAAAGAAAAGCAAAATGCATTTACAGTCTATATGGTCCCACAGGATCAAAATATGGGAATATCCTAGAAACATGTACTGATTGTTCCTTAACTCTAGGAGCATTTGGTCGACGAACCACATAAGTAACAGGAGTAATTTGTCGAACAATTTCAAAAGGCCCAAAATATCTATGAAGCAATTTGGTACATTTTCCCTTTTTCCTAATTGGAGTAAAAATCTTAACAAGCTGACCTACTGCAAAATGAGTATCTCTATGCTTAGCATCATATCTGTCTTTCTGTTTAATCTGTTGCTGATTAATATTATGGATGGCTACTTCACGAGCTTTCTGAATCTCTTCCAAAGTTTGCCGAACAAATAAATCATTTGAAGTGGCCTGAAGTTGCACCTGATTTGGTAAGGAAGGTTCACGACCATATATCAAATAGAATGGTGAAAATTTTGTAGTTTCCTGAACAGAAGAATTGTATGAAAAAATCACATATGGTAAAACATTAGACCAATTGCGCTGATTTGAATCCACAAAATGACTAAGACAATTTAGTAAAGTCTGGTTAAATCGTTCAGTAAGGCCGTTGCATGCAGGGTGGTATGAACTAGTAAAATGAGGGGAAACTGACAAAGCTTTCAAGAGTTCCTGGGTTACTTCACTCAGAAAGACACTACCACGATCAGACAGTAACATGGCAGGGGCCCCATGCCTGCAAATAATCTGATGTAAGATGAACTTAGTAACCTGGGGAATGGTAGCCAAAGAGAGAGGGGCAGCTTCAACCCACCTAGAAGCATATTCTGTAGCAACTATGATATACTTATGACCCGACGTAGAACGAGGCAAAGGGCCTAACAAATCTATTCCCCAACGTTCTCCAATAAAGTTAACTGGAATAGGCTGCAAAAGACCAGCAGGTTTTTGATTCTTAGGTGCCTTCCTAGACTGACAACTTGGACAAGTTTTCACAAAATGCTCAATATCTTTTTTCATACCTATCCAGTAGTATCTTGAATTAATCTTACTAAAAGTTTTCGAAAAACCTAAATGACCAGATAGTGGATCATCATGACATGAGGACAAAATTTCATGCTTTAACACCTCAGGAATGACTAGTAAATGCAAGGGACCAGTAGAACTCGAATTTTTCCTGTACAAGACATCACTTTTCAAAATATAGGTAGAAGCTTGACGTTGAACCTTAGCAGGAGCAGATTCAGGATCCTTAAGGGCATTAATAATTGGAGTCAGAACTGGATCATCATTTTGTTTCTGAGCAACCTCAACTGGTGATAGCAAACAGGTAATTAGCTCATCAAGTTGTTCAATTTGATGCTCTTCAGGCTGTAACACAGGGAACCTTGACAAAACATCTGCGTCATTATGTTTCTTACCAGATTTATAACATATATCATAATCAAATTCCTGTAACTTTAGACTCCATCGAGCCAATCGGCCTGTCAAATCCTTTAAATTGTTCAGATAACAAAGGGAGTGATGGTCTGAAATAACATGCACTTTATAGCCATACACAAAAGTCCTGAAATGTGTTAAACCAAAAACGATTGCCAAAAGCTCTAACTCTGGTACACTGTAATTTCTTTCACATTTTGACAAAGTTCTAGAAGCATATGCAATAGGTCTAAGATTATCATTTACTTTCTGTAGTAAAACACATCCTATTCCTAGACCACTAGCATCAGTGTGTAATTCTGTATAGGCTCCAGGATTATAATGAGCCAACACAGGGGCAGAAACAAGAGAGTTCTTTAACTGCTGGAATGCTGTTTGCTGATCCGGGCCCCAAATAAAACTTTGACTTTTCTTGGTCAGCTGAATCAATGGATGGGCAATGTAAGAGTAATTCTTAATAAATTTCCTGTAGAAATTGAACAAACCCAAAACTTTTCTCACGTCTCTAACATTCTTTGGGCGTGGTAGTTCTTTGATCACTGTAACTTTCTCAGAATCTGGGGAAATTCCATATTTAGATACTTCAAAACCCAATAACTTAATCTTTTCCATAGCAAAGAAACATTTCCCAGGTTTCAGTTTAAAATTATGCATTTCCAAACGTTGAAAAACAGCTTCTAAGTTTTCTAATAATTCTTCAAAAGTTTTGGCAAAAACAACAATATCGTCCAAATATGCTAAAGCTTTCTTAAATTTCAAGTCTCCTAACAATTTCTCAGCAACAAAACTGAAAAATCTTGGTGCATTAGCAAGCCCAAAAGACAAACGTTCAAATTCATACTGCCCTTCATGAGTAACAAATGAGGTATACTTTTTACTATTCTCCTCTAAAGGAATTTGAAAGTATGCTGACAACAAATCTAAGGAAGCAAACCATTTAGCTTCTCCAAGGTAACTAAGGAGGTCATCAATAAGAGGCAAGGGAAAGGCTGAGTTTACTGTAACCTTATTCAGTTGACGATAATCTACACAAAACCGCATAGAGCCATCTTTTTTCTTTACCAACACCACAGGTGATGACCAAGGTGACTGAGAATCTCTAATAATACCAGCATTTTTCATTTCCTCTACTTGTTGGGAAATAATCTCTTTCTGCTTATGAGCTACCCTATAGGGTCGTTGCTTAATAGGTTTTTCATCCTTTACCTCTATTTTAAATTCCGCTACATTAGTTGAGCCTAAATCCTGCAATGAAGTGGCAAAAACATGTTCATATTTTAACAACAGATTATGAAGATCTGACTTTTGAGCTTCAGTTAAGTTGGTATTAACATTAAATTCAAACTTTGGAGCGTTCAATGGAGTAACATCCTTAGGTGAAACTGAGTTACTTTGAACAAATGCAACTTCATGAGCATTAGCTAATACAGTTTTAGCAAAAAGTGTTTGAGGAACAGCTGAATTATTATGTACTGGTATCACAAAGTCCTTTGAAGATTTGCAAACTACAGGTGGAATAGAAATATTCTTCTTATGCATAATACTGGTAGAAGGCTCGAACATAACCTCATTTGTAATATCAGCTGAAGGCTGCACTGCCACAAAACAAGTAGTAAGCGGTGGCAATTTAACATCTTTTACAACAGAAACTTTATTAACTATCTGTACCTCATCGTTCAATGGAATCACAGCAATATCTGTAAAGGGACCACCACATGTTGTTTCAAAAGGAATGTGTACCATTTCTCCCTCATGAGTTTGAATCTTAACTTCTGCACAAGAATAATCAATGGTAACTTTATGTGAAGTTAGAAAGTCATTACCCAAAATGAGATTATGTGCCAAGTCTTTTACCACTAACACATCTTCCTGAAAAACAAAGTCATTAATTTGAAATTTCAAATTTGTTTGATAAGGCGCATCTAATAACTTGTTACCAGCTGTTTTAAGCAAAATCTCGACAGGTTTCATTTTAGAAATGTCATTGATATGAGCTGCATTCACAATGCTAACTGCACTTCCTGTATCCAACAAAATTGGAAGTTTTGACTCCCCAATGGACCCCAAAATTTGCAAAATTTGACCTGGAAGAGAAACAACATTAGACACAGGTGAACTTACTTTGGGTACCTCTAGGTTATGTCGTTGGAGGCTGGGCCTCTCGAGTTTTTTGAACCAGATGGTGAACTCCAGCAATTACGTGCCATATGACCACGCTTGTTGCAATTGTAACACACAATAGGTGCCTGCTGTCTCTTTTCATGATGTCTTGGAGGCTTAAGTGGAGGTGGCTGCACAGTAGATGCAGCAGCAGCGAATTGAGACTGAAGTTGTTGCATTTGGGTAGCAAGTTTAGTGACCTGTTCACTCAATGTGGAAACAACATTAATAACTGGTTCAGAGTGATTTACACTTTCAAACCGTGATAAAACAGGTTCAGATGACACAGGTGGAGAAGTGTAAGTTGATGTTTGTGCTTGTACTAAATGTTGTCTATGTTGCACATAAAAATTAGCTTTATCAACGCTTTTAATAATTTGTAAAACCTCCTCAACTGTTTGTGGATTTAATGGGAGCAAAGCTTGCACATACTGAGGTTTCAATCCTTTCACTAAGTTTTTTACCTGCTCCATTTGTGTCATTGCAGCGTTAACTTGGTCACACAAGGATAATACATCATAAATGTAATCTAATACAGGTTCATTTTCTAATTGTACCCTCTGCCTAAGTTTAATTTCCAACAATTCATCTTGATTGGACATTTGAAAAGCTGCCAAAAACTGTTGAGTTAGAAAATGCCAATCATGCTCAGGGTGTCTATGGCAAAAAGTTCGGTACCACAGTGCTGCTGTGTCTCGTAAGTAACATGGGAAAAACTTCAACTTTTGTACATCTGACCAACCATTTGCTGTAGAAACTAAGTTAAATTTTCTCAAAAATTCTGAAGGAGATATCAGTGCTATCCTGTCAAAACAGGGTGGATCAATAAAAGGCCGAGAAACTTGCATTGTCTGAGTCTGATTAACATTAGGTGCCATGGATACTTCTAAATTACTAGGTACATGTGCACTTTGATTAGCTAAAGCAGAAGTCGAAGCTATTACATCATGTGAATCCATTGTAACTGGCACATTGGATGATTGCCGCGTTTTCTTAGGCATTTTGACTTACTTTTAAGTAACACTGGACACCAGAATAAAATAAGCAGAATTACCAACTGGAATGAACACAAAAATGAAGTGCATCCTTCACAAAAACACCAAAAAGAAACTATTTACTTTGAATTTTACTGCCAAAACTCACACAGCGTCCCTTGAAAATCAACACGTGACCACGTGGTGTCCATTATCAATTTCCATGTAGTTATAAAAAAAAAATTTAGCACAATATTATGAAATAAGTTTACTATTGAAGAAATCAAATAAAAAACAGACCAAAAGTTAAAGGATTACGAGACGATGACCAGATTAGAATTTCTAACTAATTGAACACCACGCGGTCGGCCATGTTTCCTCCATCTTTCACCACCGTATACATTCAAATTTTTTTCATAAAAACCGGACTAAAGCAAGGAGAAAAAAAAAATTTGAGATCTTACCCGCGTCTCCACCAATATGTCACACCCTACATTAGAATAGATTTAATATTTATTAGCTTTGGGGGGAATCCGTAGCGGTAGAGCTAAACTATCTCAACAAACACTAGTTACACCACGCGGTAGGGTGGACATGTTATTTTACTGATAACTAGCTTACCTGCATGGTGGTGAAAGGTGGAAGGTCCAGCGAAGGAAAACTCACAAATGCATTTTAAAAAGAGGTTTAATAATCCCAGACAACTTACATTCAATGAGGTTTGTGTTCCGGAGGGTTGCTACAAACACATCCTCTCACGCTGGTGGCGGCCGGTCGTCTGGGGGAAGAGGATCTGCCATCCCCCCTCCCCAGCGCAGCCAACGAACAAAGTTAAGCCAGTCGCCAGGTCTGACAACCCATACAGGGTTGCCACAATATTCACCAAATTTACCATGTCATTGTTAGCCATTGTTGGTTCCATTCTTCAAGAATATGTTGATGTATTATTCTCCTTACAGTAGAAATAGGACATAAAGAGTATGTCACAGGAAGATTGGATTCTGCAGCCTTCTTAGCCAAGCACTCCGCTCTCTCGTTACCTAAAATTCCACTGTGTCCTTTAAGCCATCCCATGCAAATATGTCCTGGATGGTTTTGAAGCAAGGTTCTGACTTCATGTGCTAATGAATTTAAGTTGCATTTATCAAAAATAGCGAGTAGAGCTGATTGTGAATCACTAAGAATACGGGCACTGTTCCCATTAACAGTACAACATTTTATGGCTTCTTTAATTGCTAATTCGACGTTCTCCTTTGTTGTACGAACTGATCTTAAAATCCTTATTCTTCTGTCTCCTTCACGTGAGGTGGTTCTTGTCCGTTAGGAACCTAGTTGAGTCCTCCCAGCACTCAACAACTCCTAAAGTAGGAAAGGTGACGTGTCAGGATTACGGATGTAGGACGTTTACTGGACAGGTCGGGGTTTACCTCAGGGTTCGCTCTTCATGGACTCTCTTCTTTGTTCCAGGGTGTGGGATGCGTCCTGACTGGGTGTGGTGTGATTAATTAAGAAATCACCTCGACTGTTGCATGATCGTTTTATTAACAATTGTAATCAGGTACCTCACTCGCCACCTGGAATGTCGCTGTTTGTAGACTCGTGAGATGTGTTTGGCGGTAACGATAGAGTTCTTTACACGTGTTGTGTATGCTTATTGCACTTGTATATATAATGTGACTTCACAACGCCCCGCCCACAACAGATTACCAACAATCAAACTACTACGGCGTGTTTATTTCACATTAATCTAACAAAATATAATAAGATTGAAGTAAAATTATGATCGTAAAAAATGATCATCCATTATTGAACAGCCCTCGTGTATATTTAGACAGTTTACGTTAGAAGCCCAGCTTTGGACATCTCTGAGTAGTTTTAAAAGAAGATAATTGTGCGCGTTGTGTTAAAAAATGTTTAACACTACCAGTGTAGCCAAATTTAGTTTGAAGATAGAAGAATTTTCCGGGCTCAGGAGACGTTGTCCGATGGATTTGGAGCATTCATACTTTTCGAACACGTCTGCAGTGTACATCATCATAAGTGGCGTTGTCTGAGTCTTCTGGGTGAAGTTTCAGTCACGGAAAATTCTTCTAACTTCAAACTAGACTCCAACCGTGAAAGCTTACGATTGTTCACAAATTTAGCTTCTTGTGCAATGAAACTAATGGCTCAATCAGGTAGGCCAGGTCATATCGATCGCAGGCCAGGTATCGATCTGTAAAATGTAAAATGGTGAATGATATGAATGTCAACATGGAAGGTGCTGAGTGTCATGTTGCCAACACTGATGCTAAGCAAGCAAATAATTGAACATCGCAGCACGTTAAGCTTCAGATTTCCGAAATAGGTAAAGCAAAGTTTTTTACTATCTACAATATATATCCAGTACTGTCTAAAAAATACTATATGCCAGTCGTGTTCAAAGTAATTTTATTCTGTGAGCAGGATAGCTTGCGAAACGAGTGTAAGTGAGTGGAGTAATTCATAAACAAATACGAGGGATTTTCAGTAGAGAATGATCAATTTTTTGCGGTCATATTTTTTCGCAATAAAATTCAATCTTAAAATATTCTGTTAGCTTAATGTGAAACAAACACGCCGTAGTAGTTTCATTGTTGGTACTCCTGGATGGCGTCTGTGTCAACCAGTCAGGTTCAAACATGTTCAGTATCGCCTACCGCTGCAATGGAGGTAACATGCAGTTACAGCTGATGTTAGAGGAAGATCCGTAGTTTCTTTCAAACTTAATCACTGCTGATGAAACTTGGCTACATCATTTTCATCCTGATTACAAACAGTAAAGCTCAGTGTGGAAATCTCCTTCATTTCCAACCCCCCAAGGAAGCAAAAGTGGTTGCAGCTGCTGGGGAAGTTATGGTCATCGCATTCTTTTATATTAATGGAATGGTTTATGAGCATGTTGTACCTGCACACACATCAGTAACTGGACGATACTACAGGGAGATCCTGAAAACATGTCAAGTCCATATCAAGCGCAAAAGACTACATTTCCATGAAGCAGGCTGGATGCTGCGCAACGATAATGTGCGGCCGCATATTGCCAATGTTGTTGCTGAATATCTTGCAATAATCAAAGTGAAGTGTATTCCTCACCCTCCCTATAGTCCGGATTTAGTCCCATGTGACTTTTTTCTATTCCCTAACTTGAAGAAACGCCTTCGTAGGAGGCATTATCCATCATCAGAAGCAGTGGTGAAGGCTGCGGAGGCGATTTTGAATGATCTCTCTAAAATGGTTTCCAGCATGTCTTTGAAGACTGACAGAAACGCTGGGACAAGTGTGTCGCATTCAGGAGAGACTATTTTGAGAAAGACCATCAACATTATGAGGATGACTAAAGGTACGTTGTCAAAAAAAAAAATGTGATCATTCTTTATTGAACAGCCCCCTTATTTACGGTAAACTAATGCAGTTCTTAATTTTTCTGGGAATAGTCTCTGAAGTCCTCTTCATTCTGGGTGACTCTTGATAAACCGTAAGGAATAGAGGAAGAAAACTGACTACTTCAAAGTGGTAGACGCAGTTAAAGTAAATAATGTATATCAAAAAATGTTTGTGGAGGTAGCTACTTGCAAGATATTCTCTATTAGAATGTTGTTTCCGGGTTTGAAGGCCATGGTCTAGACGATGAAAACATTTCTGACGTTTCGCCCGTAACTCCTTCGGGCATCTTCAGAGATTCTAAGTCGTGAACTGTTTTCAGTCTAGTTGTGAACAGACAAGACTTAGAATCTAGTCTTTTCTAGTTGTCTAGTTGTGAACAGTTATCAGTCTAGTTGTGAACAGACAAGACCTAGAATCTCTGAAGATGCCCGAAAGAGTTACGGGTGAAATATCAGATATGTTTTCATCGTCAAGACCACGGCCTTCCACCCGGGAAACAACATTCTATAAGATTAACGTCGGCCATGAAAGCCTAAACCTGTATATTCTCTATTTCTTTATTTTTCAAATAAATCAGTTTTATGAAATAGGGCGTAATTAATGTTTCTGTTATGTCCTGGTCAGAAAACCACAATTGAATTTCAAAGTATTTACAGAGAGATGAGCTGTTAAGGGCATTGGGAGGTTATTGTCACCCAGACAAGGCTAATTTTTACCAATATTTAAATTTGAATATATAGAAAGCTAAACATAATCAGAAATTGAAATTCAGTATGATTACTGTATAAGAATGTGTGCATTTAACTACTGTATAATATTTTAATTACGTTCACATTGGTCCATGCAAAAGGGGCATAAATCACATCGTGTGTCCTGAAAAAAATATTGTACCCTATATTTCAGGTGCACTTTACTTGTAGGAATTTAAAGCTACATGCACCAAGTTTTATCCTAAATAACCTAAGATAGAGTTTTATAATACCGGCTAAATGAAAATCACATATAGTTTATACTATGCACATGAAAATTTAATTATTTTTGAGTAAAAAAAGATAATACTATCGCGGTAACGCACATTAAAATTTCGGCGCAATAGATAATAGATGGATAGATTTCACGTAGATAACGTACTTGTGTAAACAGATAACGCCGGCAAGCAAGATAACAGAGGCAAAGGCCTTGCCAGCGTAGATTAAGTAACGTTTCTCGAAGGTGATAGAATGTTCCAATGTAATTAGATGCCTTGTTTCCAGTAACCTCTAGTGATTGACAGAACAGTCTGGTAATCATGAATGGAGATATAAAATGGATTGTGACACTCCAGCAGGACAGTTGTAGTGGTGAAACAGTTGCTGTGAAACCAGACAGCTGGAAGTGTTATTGTAACGAAACCGCATGAGTAGTCTGCTGTCTCTGTTTGTTATTGTCATCGACCTTGGTAGACTGATGGTGTACGTAACGTAATGCTGCTGTAATCTATAAGAGTATTTCTACGAAAATAAAGGAGACTTTTAATTTCTGCAACTCGGCCTTTTAATTCTACGAACCCATAAAGTTACAATATTTTCAAGGACTGAATATTTTTCATCCATTTTATAAATCACATGAATGTAAATGTTAGCCGAAAGTGTTCAAGGAACATTGGCAAATAACCACTACAAAGTTTGTCTCAATATCTTTTATATTTTTTGAGAAACATGTACCTAAAGTATGAAAAATCAAGGTTTTGGAAAATCACGATCAAAGATTAAGCACCATTCTCAGGAAGTGGGCGTAACATTACGCCGCCATGTTTAAATTGACGAATTAAAGGAATTCAACACCAGCTGACATCCTATGTTATATATCATTTTAAAGCTGAAGAATTATATAATTTTTTAACATTAAAAACAAGAATTGGATTTCTTGAAACCGATCGACCTTCCAGTGCCTTTAAAGGAACTGATAATGGTTCTCATTTTATACAGGTAATATGCAAGAAGTGAATTTCCATAAATGTCAATCTTAAATAACTGAAGTAAATAGAAGAAATATTTGTAAGTATAGTTATAGAAGAATGTGTAGAAAAAGTACGTAAAATGTTTTCTTATGGGGTGTTTGAATATTTTGAATGACGCCAGGCGTTTTGGTTTGGATGTTCAACTACAAGCGTAGCAGGCTGGGATGACGGCTTCTGGGGCTGTATTCAGCTGAGTGGCTAATGAGATCTTAATGAGTTTGCAAAGTTGAAGCCTCTCATTGTCTTGTTCGTGTAAAGTACACGGCTTAAAGACTGAAGCAGACACGTTAGGTTTCCCTCCCACACTACATGATGAATGTCACCCATGTTCAGCGTCACCCTCTCTCTGTATTTGGTAGATGTCGCCGTCCAGACATCCAGCTGCGAGAAACAAGCAATTAAAGCTCCCTGCCTCTCTTCTCTCGTGACATGTTCCAATTGCCCCGAGCTAGCATATTGGACACTTATTGCATATTCCATGACTAAAGAATAAAATATGGACGGCTGGTGTCTTTGTACTTCTGTAACACTAACATTTTTAAATATTCATGGGCTCGACTAAACTCTTACTTGCTTTAAATAGAAACATTTTGTTCTCGTAATGCATGGGGGATAAGGTTAGGAGAAGGAAGAGCAATAAATGCTCTTCTATTTGCAGATGATATGGTTTTAATCTTTGACAAGGAAGATAGACTACAGAAAGGAATATATCAACTAAAACAAATTTGTAATAAATATGATATGACAATCTCAAAGACAAAAACAAAAGTAATGGCAATTTATGGAAATTAATTGTTCTTTCACACTAGCCCTGTTTAGGACGCACTATGAAAGGGTACAGACAGACTGAAAAATTCAATGCCATAGCCGGGATTTGAACCACGGATCTTCTGGTTTCCGTCCAGCCGCTCTAACCATTTGAGCTACTATGGCCAACGTACCGACATGACATTAAATTCTCCAACTGACTCCTGTTTCTCCCGATAAACCACTAGGAGTTCTCATAAACACATGAGACAACTACCTTAATGGTGACTTACCATGCTGTAAGTACTTTAAGGCCCGGGCTTTATGGTTTATGGGGAGAAACACGAGTCATTTGGAGAATTTAATGTCATGTCGCATGTTGGCCATAGTAGCTCAAATGGTTAGAGCGGCTGGACGGAAACCAGAAGATCCGTGTTTCAGATCCCGGCTCTGGCATTGAATTTTTCAGTCTGGCTGTACCCTTTCATAGTGCATCCTACACACGGTCAGCGTGAAAGAAGAACTGTACCTAATAGTGGTCCGAACTATAAAGTCCGGGCCTTAAAGTACTTACAGCATAGTAAGTCGCCATTAAGGTAGTTGTCTCATGTGTTTATGAGAACTCCTAGTGGTTTATCGGGGAAACACGAGTCAGTTGGAGAATTTAATGTCATGTCGCATGTTGGCCATAGTAGCTCAAATGGTTAGATCGGTTAGACGGAAACCAGAAGATCCGTGTTTCAGATCCCGGCTATGGCATTGAATTTTTCAGTCTGGCTGTACCCTTTTAAAAGTAATGGCATTCCGGGGAAAATACCCAATAAGGACTAAAATTGTAGTAGAGGAAACTATAATAGAACAAGTATCGCACTTTCAATACCTTGGCTGTGATATAACCTAAGAATCGGAAAATCAAGATATAAGGAATAAAATACAAAAATTCCAAGCAGTTTGCGGAACAATAAAGAGAACCCTCAGGAATAAAGCAAGGGAAGAATCTCAAATAAGATTCTACAAAGTGATGGCAATCCAAATGCTAAACTATGGAAGTGAGACATGGATAACAAGGGAAAAGGAGAAGAGTAAAATACGATCAATCAAAGGATGTACAAGAGAAGATAATATTAGTAATGAAATTATTAGAAAAGAATTAGAAGTACAACCGTTAATAGAAGAAATCCAAAGATATAGAAACAAATGGGTCGAACACCTTAAGCAAATGCCAAGAGAAAGAATGCCAAAACAAGCCTTCAATTATAAAGCAAGAGGACGAAGATCAATAGGACTCCCCCTAAAGAGATGGCTTCAGGAAATGTGGGACCGGAACAGGCTTAAGTCTAACTCGTGAAGGAAGAAGAAGAACATTTTGTTCTCCTTTCACCATTCATCTTGCAGGGAGAGCTTTCGTAATCAACCAAGGCTTTCAGAGGTGCAAAAGTGGTAATAAAGAATAAACCACAGAGGGGGACACCTCGCGCACCATGCTCTGTAGAGAGTATTGCGGCTAACACCACTAGGAGGAAGGGATGAAGTTATGGAACCACAGGAGGTCCTAAGGCCGCAGGCAGACTACAGTGACCGGGAAATCCTTAACTAATTATGAAAATTCTTCAGGACCAAAATTAGGATCCAGGATTGACATCCACCACATAAGGCCGAGAACGTCCGCCTCGTTAGCGTAGATGGCAGTGTGTCTGCCTCACGTTCCAGAGGTCCCGAGTTCCAATCTCAGTCAGGGTGAGTTACCTGTATAAGGTTTTTTCTGGCTTTTCCCTTACCCTGAAAGACGAATGTCGGGTAACCCTAAGCTCTATGGAACCTGGGCTCTTTAGAGCATCATTTCAACCATTCCATTCATCGCCCAATATGACTTAACGTTGGAGGGCATAAATTACAACAACAAAAACGCCGAGAACAGATTTAGAACGCGCAAAACTCCCTCACAATTTCTCCGGTACCAACATGCACCATGAGTCTCAAATCAGGTCACCTGATAGATGATAAAGAAATGGAATTATGGGAAATAATAGAAAACAAATGCTGGTATTCTCCAGAGTAAGATGACCCTCCCCCAAAGAAAAGTCACAGGTCACAGTGTACAGTCGAATGGGATTGGCACGACCTCTAAAATCATGAGAGCTATCGCGGTGCCACCGTACTCGATAGAACATTTTCCTGCTTCTTATCACCATAACATTAACATTTTGAGATAATAGCCCAATAGGACTTTTCTGTTAATTGATAATTTTACTTACAATTAGGTCAACTGTTAAAATAAGACCTGAAGCTTTCCTGAAGCTTTCTTCTCGGGCAACAAGCCAGGTGAAAAGACGATTCGATATCGACGTTTCGGGAGTGTGCATCTCTCCCATCATCAGTATATTTATAAAACGCTATAACCACAAATGAAATACTGGATATAACACAACTATAAACAAAAGCAAAACACTATCAAAATTCCCATTATTGAACAAAAGACTGTTTTTAGCAAATTAAATGCCACGTCAGGAGATGGCCTGAGTATAGAAAATTGTGTCAAAGAAACGTAACTACTTAACTTGATTATCAAGCTGTATTGGTCTGTGCTTCTTAAGTCGACGGATTTCCATTTTAAGGTCAGTTTCCAAGAGGGGCTGAACTGAAATCCAGCGTCACAATTACGCGTGTTCTTTCTGAGGAAATGGCCAAAGCCTCCTTAATTCTCCACTCCCAGTAACTGTTGCATATTACCAAGATGGTCTTCTATCAAAAATTGGCTCTATGGTCTTTATTAAAACAATGCTCTGCCAGCCCAGATTTCTCAGGTTGCATTAAACGAATGCTCCGTTCATGTTCGTTTATTCTGGTAGCAATGGTCCTTCCGGTTTGTGCTATCTACGGTGTCCCACATTCACAGGGAATTCAATACCTTTCCAGAATTTGGAAGCCCAGTTTGTCGTTCACTGGTCTCAACAGATGTTTAATCCTCGTAGGTGGCTTGTGGATGGTCCTTTTGTATTTGGCGAGAATTCTTCCGATTCTGCCGATTCTGCAGGTAAACGGGTTGCAGGCTCTAGCTGTAGGCTTATCTGACGCTTGCTGTGTTACAGGTTTCCGTTTCCTAGCTTTGGTGATCGAGGCTTCAGCGTCATAATCGGAGTATCCCTTTCGACGGAAAGTGAGTGTCAGGTGCTGTATATCTTGTTTTAAGTGGCTGGGATCAGAGATAGACAAAGCTCTGTGGACCAGTGTATTGAGAACTCCCAGTCGTTGAGACTTGTGATGAAAACTAAGGGCGTTAAGATAGAGATTGTTGTGTGTAGGCTTGCGATATACAGCATGCCCCAGTGTACCGTTGCTGTTTTTTGAAACAAGAATGTCCAAGAATGGAAGAGTTCCATCCTTGTCAACTTGCATGGTAAAAGGTATTTGAGGTCGAAGGCTATTGAGATGCGCAAGAAAGCTAGGCGAAGTATCTGATCCATGTGACCAAACTACAAAAGTGTCGTCCACGTATCTATTGAACTGAGATAGTTTAAGTGTATTAAAATGTTGGTTAGCGACCGCTTAATCTTATTTACTAGAATCGTAATGAAAAATTGTAAAAATTGAGTACTGATAAATCGTATACACTCGTATAAACTTTGTGTACCATAGAGGCTGCAATGTAGATTAGACACAAGTATAAAAGCTCACTAATAAGGCCGTCAATAATTAACAGGCCAGCAGACAAACATATTTCTATTTTCTTTACCATACTCATAGTAGTTGCAGGACATACTGCATCATATTCTAAAATTTTATATCGAAAATCAATCGAAACTCAGGTTTTGACTCCTTTTGGCTGAAATAAATATTTTTATACGTCTTTATAAAAAGGTGTGTTGTATGTGTGTTGCTTAACCTTAAACAGAATTCATAAAGTTTAGGTTGGTTAAATGCCAAGCTAGATATTTAAATTGAGCATACTTCATCCTCCCTCTCTATACTACGGTTTACACAGAGCATATTTCTAAAACTTCGATTTTCTAAAAAACGTTCTAATGATTTTAATTAAAACACCGTTTATAACAAAGTGTATATGTTAAATATTCTAGAAACGCTCTCAGAAGTCTTCATTACGGAGATAGATAGAATTTAAATCAAGACCGTATATCTTATTAAGGCACACAAACTTTGGCTAGTAATTATATTTTCTGTGGAGTGGAACATTTTCGAGATATTCCCTGTTTCTTTTTTTAATTGCTCCATTGCCTGTAACTGCAATGGTCATATTGGTGGCCGTTCTCCTTTGGAACAAAACGAAGGTATTAACTCGTAATCCTTAAGTTATAAACATTAGGTCACGCTCATTCTCCCATTCATGGAGAAATATCCCCTCTCCCACCTCCGGAAATCGAACTCGGGACTCCCCCCAGGGGCCTATGCGGTAGGTACGGGAATTGGCGATCCCGGGGTCCCGAGCCAAACTGACACCCTCGATATGGGGTCCTCTTAGTGGTGAGGGGTCAGACAAAACACCCATCCACGTGTAGGCCGTGCGTGGAGATCCGTGTTGGTGGAAAGGTTTGTCCTGGTGGGTGAAGGATGGGCATGTGAGCCCGTTCCATTGTTCTTCTGAATTCGGGGACGCATTTTCAATACGCTGCTTTGGTTTCTGCTTCGCCTAAACGGGAGGTTAGGGACTAACCCACCCCTAATCAATCGGCCAGGACTAGGTACTGTACCGAACTTCACGGTGAGTGGGACGGCGAGCCGGCTATATTATATCCCCTGTGTAGCCCTGTCATCCCAGTGGGGTGACCACTTGGGTTCCGTGGTGGGTGGGAAGCACTGGGAAATGAAATCTATTCCGTTTTCGATGATAAAACAAAATATTAATAAAATTATTAGCAGAAGTGGAAAGGAAATAGCCAAGTGTTGTGGTCCTCGCTATTTAGTTATAGAACTGAGGAAGGTTGAAAGGTTTGTACCGTGAACCCGTTCGTTATTCAGAAGGGTTTAGATAGCATTGCTGGTCCTGTTAAGTCATGTACTCGATCTCGCAATGGCACGCTCCTGGTCGAAGCAGTTTGTCCGACACAGGCTGCTAAAATCTTGAAAGCCAATATGCTTGTGAGCTATCCGCTGCGCGTTGAATTGCATAGGACTCTGAACTCCTCACGTAGTGTTGTAAACACCAGTGCATTGGATGGTATGTCCAATGAGGAGATTCAGGAAAGCATGGTGGAACAAGGTGTGACTAATGTATATCGAGTTCACCGCAAAGAACGAGGTGATCTAGTGCCCACACGTACCCTGTTTCTTAGCTTTGAACGGGTAGAACTCCCGCAAAAGATTAAGACAGGGTATGAAGCTATTGAAGTGGGGCAGTATATACCCAATCCTCTGAGGTGTTATAAATGCCAGCGCTTTGGCCACACAAGTGATTCATGTAATGGAGTTGCTACTTGCGTTGACTGCGGGGAAGTCAAACATGATAATGCTTCTACTTCACCTGCAAGATGCGTTAACTGCAGCGGTAGTTATTCATCGAACTATAGAGAATGCCCGTGTTTTATGGTGGAAAAGGCGATCCAAGAGATCCACGTAAGAGAGAGAGTGTCCTTCTTGGAAGCCCGGAAACTCTTGCGTATTCGTCATCCTTCTGCACCTAGGACCGTTACTTATAGTGCATTTACAGC
Organism: Mantis religiosa; assembly: GCA_030765055.1. Taxonomy (NCBI): domain Eukaryota; kingdom Metazoa; phylum Arthropoda; class Insecta; order Mantodea; family Mantidae; genus Mantis; species Mantis religiosa. Next base: position 125,509,321 of record CM060958.1, read on the forward strand.
TAAGCCGTCACCTAGACGTGATATCGCAACACAAATCAGCGACATAAACGGGGCAGTAATATCTGAAAGATTAATTACACCAAGATCACAGCCAAAGCAACAAACACCAACACGAACAACACTGAGCGCCCCGACCAAGTCCAGTCCTAAGAAGAAGGATTCAGCCAAGTCACCGCTGGAAGCTTTTACTTCAAAAACATGTGAACAGGTAATATATAATGTATCGGCAAGGACATTTAAGATCTCGTATGACAAAACTGACTTCCTCAAGAAAACATTAACACCAGTGAAAGGAAAGCTAGACAGCACAAAGTCCGCGAACATCTCCGTCAACATCTGAGGAATCATCTGGAGAGGACGCCGATCAGCGACTTTCATCTTCGTCGCAGTTTTCCGATCCTGTCGAGAGACTGGATTCGAAGTTACCAGTGCTGAAGCCTTCCTCCTCCATTGAGGATGTGGGGCGGGTAGATCCTGTCCTCACTACCCAAACGACGGTGAGGAAAAGGCTGGAAGAACCTGCTGAAAGTGCTAGCCCTGCCCCAAAGAAAAGGAACAAATTGATTCGACAACCACTGGGCAGGTAGCTTTTGTCATGGCAAGCTGATATTGAAAGTAGTAATTTTTAATGCCTTTTGGTATTTTATTGGTAATTATAGCGTTCTATTAGCTTTTTATATATTTGGGCTTATTTATTTTGTCATTTTCTTTTGATCTGTTTTTTTAAATTTTGAATAATTTATATCTGGCTATTGCCATGAATTAGTTTTTTGTAAGGGCGCTGATGACCATGCAGTTCAGCGCCCTTACATACAAGTCAATCAATCATCCCGGGACTGCTAGCATGGCAGGCTGGTGCTCCACCGACTGAGCTACGTGGCCAGCCATATTCCCTGTTGTTTATTTAGTTTTTCCATTTTTCATTTGTTACTAAATGAGAAGTCGTTATTCGTTTTTAACTCCTGGATATGTAAAGATAAGGAAATGTAAAGGCATTCGCATAGTGGTATTTTCTTAAAATATTTATGTTCCTTAAGCTTATCATACTCTCCTATTTTCATTGTAACCATAGCGTTTCTACAAACAGCTATCTCGAAAACATAAAGCGGATAGAATAAGCGTTTCAGGAGCATGTTCTACAAGAGTTACCAGACAACGTCATGTCAGTATACACAGCATTCTCTTCTGGTTCCTTTGTTTGATTTCTTCATAAACCTTATTGTGCTCACGTGATTTGATTCCTTCCTGGAAGCAACATATTCCCAACAATGTTTCAAACAGTCATTCACGTGTACCACTGAGATTGAATTTTTGGCAGAAATTTCTCTTGTGGTGACCGGCAAGTATTATGTCACTATAATTCGAGTACGGTCTTTAAGCCCTAAGAACCGATAACAATCGATTACAGCAAAATGATGATTACAAGAAAAAAACATGAATTTAAAAAAATATATTACAATGTAATTACCACAAGTATCTCCTGCTTCATTACTAACCCATTACAGACGTGTGCAAATTATTAGACTCAATTGTGAAATTTTTAACATATTTAACAGTAATAATATAACAAAATATTTTTTCAACTTTTAGTACTTTGTATTCATTCCTTTAGCCTTTATTACCATTTTGATGCATTTAGGCATGCTCTCTACAAGCGTGGAGCACTTTTCCTTTATTTCTTCATCTCTGTGCCAAATGCTTATCAGGCCCTCAATAAGCTGAACTTTTGTTGTTATTTTCAATTTTTTTCAGTTTCTGTTTAACAATACCCCACAGTTCCTCTATTGGATTTAAATCAGGGCTAGTCCCCGGCCATGGTAGTACTTTCACATTGTCTTCTTTGAGGAACTGGGTTACAGATTTCGCTCTATGGCAGGGAGCACTGTCATGCATGAACACAAAATGGCCATTGGGAAACCTTGCGGAAATAGTCTTGTTTCTAATACACTTTTATACTGTTTCTGCTCCATAGATCCCACAACTATGTATAATCTTCCAGATCCATGGACAGACTTACAGCTCCAGACCATTTTTGTGTTGGGTACTTTACTCTTTGATCGACACACTGAGGGGAAAATGCTTCTTTATCTGTCCTTCTCACATATTGGCTGCTCTCTTCACATACTTCAAACATGGATTCATCTGAGAAAATTACCTGAAACAATAAAAATCTCTATTAATGTTAAACAGTTTTAAAATTTCTCAAAGATAGTATAACAAAACCAGCAATGAGAGAAACAAAGTTTAGGCTGTTTATTTAATTTCCATAAAATTTACATATACATATTTTAATTTTATGCTATATACAATTTTCATACTAATTACCTTTCTCAAAATTCCACTGGATGTTTCTGCATCCCTTTGTCCCATTCTAAAGGTTTTTTTTTGCCATTGCAAAAGGCTGACATTTCTGTACCGTACTGCTTTAGTTGATTACTGAGGTAAACGCTGGTTGCCCTCTATTTTGTTTTGCCACCTGCACAACTTTTCTTTGCATCCTTGGTGATAGCTTTCTTTTCCTCTCGCAGTTTCCATTCCTTTGTGAGGTCAACGTCTCACCGAATGTTAAAGCTTGATTAATGCCACTAACAGATCTTTGTGAAATGCACAATACACTTAGCTATTTCACGTTGTGGATAAAGAGTTTCCCTCAAAAGACTCTCAGTTACAGCCACTTCCCTTGGGTATAAGTCAGCAGTTTTACCCATAACCTCACTTTTGCATCAATGTGAATGCTAAGGATAAGATACATGGTGTTACCTGCCTTGAGATCAATTAATAATAAATATTGAGGATATATTAGCCATAAAACACAATAAAGGCAAATATTAACAATCTTCCGTTGCTACATTCACCAAATGAAGGCAATATCACTAAACAGTTGGATAAACAGACATGAAGAAAATGGTGCTCTTAATTCAGGGCTACCACCACATTACTATAAGTAAAAGAAAAATCCCGCAGCTATTATTTAGAGAGAAATTTCATTGAATATGCTTCATATTATAGCACGGAGAAGAATTACGACAAATTGAAATAGGTTACCGTGGCAAATAACTATTATTTTGAATGTCAAACTGAAGCAAAGTAAAAGAACATGAATGAGTCTAATAATTTACACACGTCTGTAATACACCATACGTTGGGAATTTCTTACTGTTAATTTGTTATTCATACCTCAGGCACTTCGGTAGCTGTGTGAGTTGCTAAATCACATTCCCTTTCCAATTTTCAGTAGTTTGTATACGTATGTTTCTGTATTTGTCACTTGTGAAAGTATTGAATTCTAAGTATCGGAAACTTTATATGCCTAATTGCCTGAAGCTAACTGTTTCTTCTCAACGCAAAACTTTCCTTTCGAATGACTGCTTCTTCCTCGACAGTATTTTAACTCACTTTTCTTACACTAGCATTCATCTTAGCTCATGAAAAGGTTTAGTCCAATTATTCCTTTCTAAACGTACTAATCCTCCTACTCAATAATTCTGATATAAGCCTAAGTGACAGATGATTGTAACTCAGTGGTGTTGTAAAATATATAAAAGTTAATCATATAGATTTACCAGCCCAAAATGACCACGCTTCAAATATACTTGAATAACTCATTTAAGTTCGGAAAGCAAGTGTGTTTTGTGATTGACTGTATAAGTGATCTCATCTAAACTAATAGGGCGTAGTTTCAACACATAATCGAACAATTAGTATCTACACACTACCGGATATTACCATGAATAGAGCAATGATTGTGAGTGATTGGGTTGGTAATTTCTGCGCTTTGATCGCAATTGAAACGAGATGAACGTGACTATACTGTTTGCACTGACAGTGTAGAATTACTCTATGTTCAACCATTGCATAGACAAAAAGCAAAATTGGCCAGACAACCGTTCAGCTAGAAATCACAGAATGCAACGGGGTAGAGTATATCAGGATGTGAACACCAATAACAAAGGTTCATGTAAGTTCGTTTTATTTACAGACATATAACTCTCGACGTCCTGCAGCATATGTCTTTAAGACTATCATAGCTGAAATGTGGTCCAAATTTTCTAAAACTATAAAAGTGAGCTTTTATATCCAAAAAATGCTTTGAAGTTTAGCTTTACACACCATAGTTTTGCGTCAGGGTGCTTTAAAGCTTCAATACACCCCCTCATTTCAGAAATAAACATTTATTTATAAAATTTATATTGCTTCACTGTCAATAGCATCAGTGTTTTTTTTAAATAAAGAAGGGCTATTAATATGTTACACTCACATGACATGTTTTGCTCTGGTACAAACTCTTGTTCTGTATCTCCTAGGTCTGTTCAATAAAGAATAATCACAATTTCATTCTTTTTTATAGCACACCTTTGCTCATACTTACAATTTATATGATCCTTCTCCAAATAGTCTCCCCTGAATACGAAGCACTTGTCCCAGCGTTTCTGCCAGTCATCAAAGACATGTTGGAAACCCATTTTTTGAGAGATCCTTCAACATCGCCTCTGCAGCCTACACCACTGCTTCTGATGATGGATAATTCCTCCCGCGAAGGCGTTTCTTCAAGTTAAGGAATAGAAAAAAAATCACATGGGACTATATCCGGACTATAGGGAGGCTGAGGGATGCACTTCACGTTGCTTTTTGCGAGATATTCAGCAACAACGTTGGCAATATGCAGCCGCCCATTAACATGGTACAGCATTCAGGCCTGCTTCATGGAAATGTGGTCTTTTGCGCCTGATACGGACTTGCAATGCTTTCAGGGCATCCCTGTAGTATTGTCCAGTTACTGATGTGTGTGCAGGTACAACATAATGATAAACCATTCCATGAATATCAAAGAATGAGATGACCATATCTTTTCCAGCCAAAGCAACCACTTTTGCTTTTTTGAGGGTTGGTGTAGGAGATTTCCACACTGAGCTTTGCTGTTTGCTCTCAGGATCAAAATGATGTAGCCAAGTTTCATCAGCAGTGATTACGTTTGAAAGAGACTCTGGATCTTCCTCTAGCAACAACTTTAACAGCATGTTACCTCCATTTTAGCGGTAAGCGATACTGAACATGTCTGAACTTGCGTCGTTCTCACAGGCGGGAACCAGGAGTACGAACAATGAAACTACTACGACGTGTTTGTTTCACATTAACCTAACATAATATAATAAGATTGAATTTTAGTGATCATTCTTTATTGAACAGCCCTCGTACTTCATGTTAATCAAAATAAACATTTGCAGTAATTAACTAATGACATATTTCCAGATACCTAAAACAGGAATAGGGTAATAATGTGAGCTCTGAGCGGTAATTAAATATTTTAATAGCTGGTCGATATAGAAATGGCTTTGAAATTCTTTTTTTTTTTTTTGTGTAGAGAAGAGGAAAAAGCAATTAAAAACAAATAAAGGCGTGTGTGATAAATCAAACCAAAACAAGCAATATCTCGGGAAAGCTGTCTACACAATGTCTATTTTATACAAGTTGCGTGCTTCAACGATTTTTGTGTAGTGATGTCTTGTATATCTCTTAAGGTTTATTAGAACTCTTTGGAGGACCCCGATAAAATTTAAGATAGACATATAATTTGTCACAGCAACTTCTTGAAAGATATATTTTGTAACAAGTAACGCTAGAGTCAGTTTTGAAAGGATGTCTACGAAAATTATAGTTTCTTGGAGTATTTCCTTGACATATTCTCGTCACAATTTTGTAGAATGCTAAAGTTAAATATCATATTTAACTATTTGTGTTTTAGTTATTCTGCTCAGCCTTTTTCTAAAGACCCGGTGTGTGCACTTGATGACTTTCCTTACTTATCTTGTACAAATTATTCTTAGTGTTATTCAGGTCAGGTTAATCGAGATAAAGATCATAGAACTTCTTTCATTATATATTTCTTATAAGTGCAAAGAGAACAGAATACAGCGGGCCAAATGTTTTAAAAATCTGGTCGCTATATAATGACCGAAATGTTACTCCTTCGCTTTCACGGAGGTAAAGAAACAGGAATGACTACCTATTTGAGCAAAAAGTACGTATTCCAAAATTTAATCTAATAAAAGAAAATATTAACAATGGCCAACCCCACAAAATATAAATTGTTCAAAATTTGTTAGCTTCAAAATTTATGCATTTTATTTGTAGTAAAATGTTGTCCATCTCTTGCATTTAACTAATCATGCAGAAGTCGTCCAGAATGACTTCCCAGAAAACAGATTATATATATTTCATTTCCAAGGCCTATGCGACCTTATGTCCCTACGTGGGGCATCCCCGGGAGGAAGAGGCTAGAGAAGACAAAGCGACCGTACCAAGGAGCCACCTCAGTGCACACGGCAGGGTCCCTATATTATACAAGGCGTGTCCGTAAAATAAGGTCTCCAAGGCGATGGAGCCAAGAACAGCGCCATTATGCGACATCCGGCAACACTAGCGTGTAGCTTGGTTTCATCCCCTCAAATCCCCACCATAACGAACCCGTTGCAACCATTAGTCTGGCCTGGGCAGCCGTTTGAGATGGAGCTTCCTATCACTTCCACCGCCAAGTGCGATTTGCGGCAGTGATCCGTTTGTTTGAGGGCCAAGGTCACTACCCCCACTGAAATTCATCGTTAGTTATGCGAAGTCTATGGGCCATAGTGTATGGATGTCAAAAACCTGTGAAAGTGAGTCAGAGAGTTCAAAGACGGACGTTCAGGTGTCCATGACGAATAGCGTTCTGGTCGGTCTTCCGTTTCACCCGAAGCAATTGCAAAAGTGCAGCAAGAAATGCTTAAAGATCGGCATGACAGACCATGACCATGACCATGACCATGACCATGACCATGTATATAGCCAGAAGGTTTTTGCTGCGTGACCACCCGTTAAGGGTTTTACCGCAGGTAAGGTATTTGAACGGGATTTTGTAGGATGGATATAGTGTAGATTTTGAGATTTGAAGAATTTTGTGAAGTTACAATTTGTACCTTCGGGATGAAAGGACAGGATTCAATTCCCTGCACCCTGGTGTTTTTAATTTAGTTTTGGGTTAGGGAGAATTTTGTTGCCAAACAACTTCGGAGATTATGTGGAGCTCAGCTTTAGCTGCTGTTAGGATTAGCTCCTGGATTATCTTGGGTGCCCGCATACCATGCGGGGGACCCGATGTTGTCTAGAACGGCGTCTAGTGTGGTCATAATCTCTCAGTGATCTAACAAGGACGCTTCTGTGAGTTGGTAAAGTTGCGTAGAATTTTGATGCCCGGCACCCAACTTCATCCTCCACGTATGGAAGTCCCGAGGCTTCGTGAAGCAACCTGGTAGGATATTAGTTCGCGAGATGTGCGAACTTATCCCTGAAGTCAGTAAGACTACGATTGACAAGATTTTTACCGAACATTTGTATCATCGCAAGGTGTGTGCGAGGTGGATCCCCCAAAATGCTCACCGAAGACCATAAACGGCTCATCTCCTGTCTCAGTTCGGATGGGACATCCTCACCCATGCCCCCTACAGTCTATACTTAGCACCTAGTGATTATCATCTGTTTCCTGAGTTGAAGTCAGACCTGGATGGAACACATTTCCAGACCGACGATGATTTGAGCGTTACCTGTGCAACTTGGCGGGAGAGTGCTGTGATAAGGGTATACAAAAACTGCCACAGCGCGTGCAAAGGTGCATCGATCGCAATGGGGATTAGGTTGAAATATAGCTGTAAGTTTCGCCTTTCCATCAATGTAACATTCATTGACAATAAACATATTTTCTATATTAAATAAAATTCGAGACCTTATTTTACGGACGCACCTCTTACTTAGATGGAAACCACCCGCGACAGACCAGGACAACGGACATTTTCCGTACTGTGGTTCGAAGACGGATGTAGTAGTCGGTTCGGAAACCGGCAGCCGACCTACCGGAGGAGGAAGTGGTTCACTCAGAGCATATAATCCTGTCGTGCACCGCCGAGACTCCCGCCGACACTTCTCCCCTGAAAGAGACCACCAGATGAGAGATGATATGGAGGGACAGGAAATGCGGGGGATGCAATTAACCTACAGAGCATTCGCCTAGTGACCTGGGAAAGCTCCCGAAAAGTCATGGGTCAGGTAGGTCGGCCACGAGAATCGAACCCGGGCCTCCCGAATGCAGACCATAGACAAAACCACCTCAACCATCCCGCTGGGTATCATATACATTTAATTTCTCATAAAACTATGTCACATAGTTGGTACTTAAAGCAAAATCGTTTGAGTCATATATGAGAAATCGAAGTATTCGAATATTTCTCCATAATTTTGCAGTTATCATTCCGTTGTACTAGAGAATTAAGAGATCCTTTTAATCCATAAACAGCGATATAGTTCGTAGTGCGCAATATTAATAGCAGTACTGTCAACGTGTGTGGCGACGTTGACATGTCCTAAGGCAGATATATCGTTGCCGCAGAGAGGATAGGTACGACCAATTCGTACCTAAAATTTATGACCTGAGAATATGCTATTATTTATAGGGTAACGATAGTCCAGCAGCCTAATGCCCCGAAGTTTATATAGCGAAATGATGTGCTACACTTGATAGAAAGCCTGGAGAAAGTACAGAAATGCTGCGAACGTGTTTTGTTTAATCTTATACCGAGATAAATCGCCTCAGTTAATCACAGAGGCTATGGGTTGTAAAGAGGTGTCTGCGAAAAGCAAATTGTGGTGTTATCACTGCGTTATCGGTGGAAGTTTGGATGATTTTTTGAAGCAGCTTGGGAAGACAACTTGTGGCTAGTAACTAGACGATAAGGAAGACAATTGTCAAGATTTAGGGAGGACAACAGCATTAGCAGATTTAGAAAGGTAGAGACTGACTGAAAAATGCAATGCCATAGCCGGGTTTTGATCCGCAGATTTCGGGTCTCCGTCCAGTTATTCTTAACCATTGAGCTACCGTGGCCAACATACCACATGACATTACACTCCACAACTGATTCGCATTTATCCTCACATACTGTCTGCCACCACAAGATGGCAAGCTAGAGGAATATACAAGGGGAGTCCAGAAAGTAAGCTGTGTTTCAAATTATCTCCGCTGCAGCGCTGCGATCGTAGTTCCGCACAAGCGCGGTAGTCGCTTTGTATCAAGGAGGAGAAACGTGCGCCATTGTGAGATCGCTGTCAGCCACGTACGCTTTGGTGTGCTTGTTTACAATGTTGGTGTTGATTGAAAACCCCGCTGCTTGTGAAATCAGATCTGTGATTCGTTTTCTGAATGTTAGGAAAGTGAAACCAATTGAAACTTATCGGCAAATCTGCGATGTTTACGGACAAAATGCGATGAGTGATATAATGGTGATAAGATGGGTCCGACAATGAAGGACGTAGTGAAGTGCATGATGAACGAAGGGGGCGTCCATCTTTGGTTACAGAAGAACTGGTTCGCGCGATTGAAGACAAGATCCAGGAAAAACGCAAGCTACAATTAGTGCTCTCGTTATGGAATTTCCCCAAATCTCACGATCACTAGTTCATGTAATTGTTACCGAAAAACTGAAATTTCGTAAACTTTGCTCACGTTTGGTGCCAAAGATTCTTGCCGAGCAACTCAAAACAAAACGAAAGGGTAGTGCACTGCAGTTTTGGACCCGTTATGATGAAGGCAGCGAAGAATTTCTGACACAGATGGTCACAGGAAATTAAACTTGGGTTTCTTACGACACCCCTGAAAGTAAGCGTCAATCAATGGAATGGAGGCACACCTCAACCCCAGCAAATGTTTAAGCCGAAAAAAATCTTGAGACCTCAAAAAATGATATGCACGGTGTTCTGGGACAGGAAAGGTATCTTACTCATTGATTTCTTACCGCGTGGTCAAACAATGGAAGCAGATGTTTATTGCGAGACACTTCGGAAATTGGGCCGAGGAATGCTGTCAAAAGATGTATTTCTTCACGACAACGCACGAGCACACACTGCAAATGCGACGAAAAACATCCTAAAGGAATTTGGCTGGGACGCGTTTGACCACCGCCCATACAGCCGCCCTGACATCGCTCCTAGCGATTTTCATCTGATTTTGCATCTCAAATCTTTCCTTGGTGGACAACACCTCAACAATGACGAAGAGCTGAAAGAAAATGTTTCCAACTGGTTGAAGACACAGGTGGCAAACTTCTATGAAGAAGGTCTACAAGAACTTGTGCCTCGCTATGACAAATGCCTGCAAAATTTCGGCAGTTATATGGGAAAGTAGTTTAAGACTTGTAAAATGTTGTGCAATAAATAATTTTCCTGTATCTATACACAATTTAATTCTATTAGCAAACAGAGCTTACTTTCTGGACGTAGCTTGTATAATGTAATCAATTTTGCTTTGTTTATCCTCACCTTCCGGATACGATATGGACGTTAGGTTGGCAGTGTTGTCACATAATTCACCCGTGCATAATACATATTACCAGGGGTGGTGATTTTTCGCAAATGTGATATAGCGCGATAAAGTGCGAAATAGACTCCAAATGCGAAATAATGCGATTTTCCCAAGTATTATATTCTCCCAATGCTTTCTCTTCTGGAAACTTTTGTTGAAGAGTTCTTGCAAGTTTAGAAAGTTATAAAGAAAGTGACCACTCTTCCGGACTATGGAAAACAACCCTTCCCGCTAAATTAGCCTATTGTTCCACCATTGCCCATATGAGATATGTTTGGTATAGTGACCGCGCTTAAAGCATCCCCAGGCGCTTCGCTTTGTAAGTAAAAACTGTTGTCGCCCCTAACCACAATGTCATAAACATCTTAGGTTACACTTACCGGGGCGGAGGGGTGAAGAATGTTAGGCTCGTGTATATAGCTGAAAATATCCAGGGTTGCCGTTGTTTAAAATAACATTTAGAAGGAGAAACTTCAAGCTGATTTCAGTGTATGAACTAGTCATTTGGTTCACTTACTGATATTTTCAAATGAATTTTAAGTAATTAAGTATCCTATAATAATACATAATGTTACAACTCCTTATAACATAACTGAAAAGAAATATATTACCCATGTTGTTATGGTAAAATACTTATATTACCAACGGGAATTAAATGCGTACTATTAACATTCAATGAAACCACGGATCTCCTGGTTTCCGTACATTCACTCTAACACATTGAGCTACCATGGCCAACGTGCCATTGTGATATTAAATTCTCCAATCGACAATCGGATAAGAGAACCCCTAGTGGTTTACCAGGAAAATATATCAGTCGTGGTTCAAATCCCGGCCATGGCATTAAATTTTTCATGTTGGCACTATCCATGCCGGTTCTTTGTTTCCAAACTGCACGCTTATCAGTTCCTTTGTGTAAACAAGCCGCGCGATCGTGGATAACGGGTTCGCGATAATACTCTAGAAATACCTGAAATATTGACCTTCTAGGCCACTCCAAATGATCTCTCTTTACTGGTCCAAACGATTTGCCTCTTCGTCTTAAGGGATCATTGTTGCAATTGGACCAAATGGGTTGTGCCCCTTTACGTATTAGGACAATGTCTAACCTACGCAAATAGCAGCATCTCTTTATGTTTGGACGGAATTCAACAGAGCGCTGGTACAAGAAATGCAATTTGTCTCAAGCAACAAAATATCGTGGACAAGGGAAACGAATAGATAGAAAGAGGACTTTGACAAAGGCAAAAGAAACGCTAATTTGTTCATCTTGCTGCAAGCCGAGAAGCACTTAAGACACAAACGGGAGCTTGGGGTGGGGAGAAGAAAAACTAAAGCATAATATTAGCTTTTTACGCAGCTTTTGGTGATTCAAAATAAGAATTGGACTCTAAGACGCTTTCCCTTCTTTTTAATGGTAGAAAGGAATAAACATTTTCATTTCAAAAGCGTCTTTAAAATTAGATTGCCTCGCAGAGCGAAACAACTAGGGAAGCGAGTGGGGGATAAACAGGGATGATGGGGAAAGCCGGGGCAGGATTTATGTACACACATACACACAGACATATTGCATCTCCGCATCATGCTGCGAAAGTCTTCTTCGTAAATTCGATTACTAAAAATTTGCAGGAAAGCAAATCAAAACATCGCTGTGGCTCACGAGCTCCTATCCCCCATCAAGATTTTTTTGTAACAGTAAAGAAAAATTATAACTTCTTTATTAGATTCGGTGAAAAAAAAATGAGATTAATTTATCATACGTTGGTAACAAGCATGCATTTTTAACCTTATCAGCTCTGCGCTTCATTTCACTTGCTTCAGAAAGTCTGTAATTAAAACACGGGGCTGAGTCGAAAAGTAATTTCTCCTATTTTTTCCTTAAATGAGTATGTTATGTGAAAACTTTGAATTTGTTGCAATTTCTGAAACCTTCTTCTCCAATCCTCTGCAGTGGTAACTTATTAAGTCAACAGTTGGCAGCACTACATCCTCTTGCAAAATGCAATTTTTGCATCTACGTTTCACAGACATAACCTCCACTTAAGCTTGGAGGTACGTGTCTTGGGTGTTTTTATTTTCCAAAGAGTAAAATGTTTCCCATAGTTCTCGGTTTATTTCATCCGTAAGTTTCAAATAACATTTCAAATTGCACTTACAGTTTACATCATTCAGCGGGGCTTTGTTGGGAAGTTCTTTGCCTTTGTACGAGACGTACTGAAGTCCTTTGAGCCTAGCATTCCAAATAATGTTCCGTTTCCACTTTTGTTCGTTCACAACTCCACGCCTTGGGAATAGGTTCATCATCTGAACTTTTCAAAATGGCTTAAGAACTATATAATTTAATAATAAACAACAAAATAACACTAATTTTCACCGAAAACAACTCACGAAAACTAACCATTCAGTGTTAGGTAACCTTTGAATCAAACAACACAGCGAGTCACAAAACATCAAGGCCGCCAACCGTCACGAGTAAAATATACCGCAGAAAGAACCTAAGCGACGTCGCTTGGGTTCTTTCTGAAATAGACGGATTATTTTCAAGGCTGAAAATAGCACTGCTGATATGAAACCTACGATATTTCTGCACTAAAATATGTATTTACCTTTAAATTGCACAGTACCACCAAAAATATATTTTTTTATATATTTTCTCCCTTAGTTGGTTTCTGAAATAAACGATTAATTTGTAATAAATCATTTTTAGAAATGTTTATATCATTGTTCATGCATTTTAAAGTATAATTTACTGACAATGGATAGAGAAAATAATGCGGAATTCAAACGTGATGCACACATTTCTGTTCGGTTCCATAAAGGACGTTTTGTAAAGACATGTCATGTTTTAGTAGACATGTGCCCGATTTCATCAACAGATGTTAAGACTTAACACGAGCAATAGTTAAAACCAAAATTGCCTTTCATCAACAAGTGTTAGCGTAACAGTCGTGTTAAATCTCTTGTTAAACTAACAAGCCAAATTTCTTATATTAAGTCCTTAACAATAGTTGGCCGGCATGAACTCAGCTGCTGATGTCGATTTGCTATATCTAAGACCGTCTAAATGACATTCGTAATAGAGTGCGACCTATGACGAGATATGACTTTGAGGAGTTATCCGAAGAAAATACTTTACTGAGGTGTAGATTGTTGAAACATGTTGCTATGAAGGTTACTGCGGAAGTACAAGAGAGGTTAGAACATGCATCGAAAGGAATATGGTGATCCCGTCTTTGCATGAAGTATTAATAACTTTGCGATTTTATAATTCACTGAATTATGTGGATAAACCTCTATCCACCTGCCGTCTTGAAACGTTCAAGTCACTTGTCCTTATTCGCGTCTCGTTTTAAAAATACGTAATAATGAGTTAGAACATGCATCGAAAGGAATATGCCGATCTCGCCTTGGCTTCAAGTATTAATAACTTTGCGATTTTATAATTCACTGAATTACGTGGATAATACACTGTCCAACTGCCGTCTTGAAACCTTCAAGTCAATTGTCCTTCTTCGCTCCTCGTTTTAAATTTACGTAATACTGAGTTAGAACATGCATCGAAAGGAATATGCCGATCTCGCCTTGGTTTCAAGTATTAATAACTTTGCGATTTTATAATTCACTGAATTATGTGGATAAACCTCTATCCACCTGCCGTCTTGAAACGTTCAACTCACTTGCCCTTATTCGCGTCTCGTTTTAAATTTATGTAATACTGAGTTAGAACGTGCATCGAAAGGAATATGCCGATCTCACCTTGGCTTCAAGTATTAATAACTTTGCGATTTTATAATTCACTGAGTTATGTGGATAAACCTCTATCCACCTGCCGTCTTGAAACGTTCAAGTCACTTGTCATTCGCATCTCGTTTTAAATTTACGTAATAATGAGTTAGAATATGCATCGAAAGGAATGTGTGCTTCTCGCCCTAGCTTCAAGTATTAATAACTTTGCGATTCTATAATTCACTGAATTATGTGGATAATACACTGTTCGTCTTGAAACGTTTAAGTCACTTGTCCTCCGCACCTAGTTTTAAATTTACGTAATACTGACAAGTTGTTTGGTGCTTCTAGTAGTGACACATGCATTTGAATTAAATTCGTTTCCAGTATGTTTCCCATGGCATATTTCTCTTTTACATTCACCGCATCCGTCCTCTTATTTTCCACGATATCCTTACACTTCGTCACCAATTCAATTAACTATTCTTTCTCCATCGATGAGAAATTTATCTCACGGCTTTATTTATGATTTTGTTCATCCACCATTTTTCAGCTTGTGCAGACGAAAATGAAAAGAAAAGCGCATTGCACTACGTTCATAAAATAATATGACTCATCCATAGCCTTCTATAGCTGTAATATTTACAAGATTCTTAGTGTTAACACGTGTTTGTTAACATTTTCAGATAACAGGTTGGTGAAATGCAAGAAATTTAACATTAGTGTTAGCGCTGTGACAATTGTTACGTTACATTTGTTAACGTCTGTTTTAACATCTGTTGGTGAAATCGGGCAATAATGTTTGTAAAATCAGAATAAAAATTTAATTTGAAATTATGAATATTTTATGACAAGTTTCCCATAAAACTGGTCTTGTATGTGCTGTTAGCTATTAAAAAGACCATTTAGTTGGAGTTCATGTTCGCAGCTATAGAAATCTCTGTCCAGCGGGGCCATTCTGCCTGCAGACTTTTCCTGTTCTCCGGTTCAAGAGATCGTTGCTCGCTACAGAGGACATTCGTGTGACAATCGAGGCATGTAACGCGGAGATTTTGTACCACTTGTAATTAACATACCACATTTATCTTCATTCTGCCCGCAGTTCGCAATTCTCGAGCTCTGACCAAGCTTGATTACCATCGCGTAACCTCCTCCAGCGCACTGAGAAGACCTAATGGTCGCTATAGAACACAATTACACAAATTTCTCCGTCTGAAACTCAATTCCATGCCAAGCAAGTGCTGATGCTGTTTTGTGCTCCGCGTATAAAGTTCACATGTTCACGTCCATTAACCCTTCGGCAGGCTCCATTAACCTAAATCCACTAAGTCTATTTATCTTATATACCACGCCAGTACTTGATATTCTGGCGTACAATGACGTTGCACTCGGCATGACGTTGAAAACCGGGTTTATGTTAGCTACTTGGCAACAATCCTACCTCCTATCCCCTCTTTTTATTTTTTATTACTTTTTTGCGCGCGTGTTTATGTAAAGAACATATGGAGTGAAAACTCTCATACCTACATGCAGTAATTACTGTGCTTTTATTTATGAAACGCAGTGGTTTTAATTTTGAAATTAAACAAGTTTCATTTAGCGAGTAAAGCATGCGGTGGTTGTTACGGGGGGTAGAAACAACAGCAGATAAAAATATAGAGAGATGAAGCAGCAGAGGTACACAGACAGATCATCCTCTTTTTGGTGGAAAAAAGAGGAATTACAATTTCTCCTCTTCTGACGTTTCAGTGTGTTCCAGAAATTAGCAATATGTTGCATGTATCTAATTTTATTAGCTTGGTCAATAAAATTCCATAGTCGTGAACAATAATAAGATAGCACGAGAAAAATTTCATATTGAATTTTTTAATACCTAATCTCTGTTTCATATAGCCTTGCCCCTCTGACATGCATCACTCCGCGTGCAACTACCTTCCTCCTCACCCTAATTGGCTACTGCTTTCGTGCCGTAAGCCATAGTCGGTGCCTTCCCGTCACATTTAAAACTGCAGTAAACGTCATAATAATTAGCGGCAAGATAGATAAAATCATACAAATAAGAATATGAAGGCAGGCAAAATAAAATTTATAATGAAACTGAGCAAGTTGAAACTGAATGAATGAGGAATTAAACTGAAACAAGTTTATAATGAAAGGCCTTAGGCCTTTTCCACTGGGATTTTTTAAACCAGAACACATACCTTGCAGAAATGCTCGTCTTCCAGTCTTAAACGTCCCGTCACGCCATACTTGTCGTGCGTGCTTCATTCACCTAAGTCTCGTCAAGGTAGTATATTTTGCGATTTGTATCCCGGTACAGTCTGATTGTCCTTAAATAACGTCTTCGCCACACAGCAATATCGCCCTTGGAGTGGTAAGTTTTCCTGTTGTCTCAATTTCATGTCGCGATGTTCCTACGTATCTAATACTCACACCTGTAAGTTCAGAGCACAGCTGTTCGATTCCTCTCACTGCCAAAGACGGATTCGTCTCTGTGGGTGCATTAAACACATGCAACACAATTCTTTTTTCGAAGCTTTGTAAAGGTTTTCTCTTGCGATGCTTCAGCGAAAAACAGGGTACGCGCAATAAACGATCACTAAAGTAATTTAGCTCTCGCACTCGGTACAACACACCTTCGAATGGCGATATATGACAAATACAGTTCAAAACATGGCCAGTGATAAAATATATATAAAAAATATGTCATCACTACAGCTAAATCACGTGCTATCATATCATGTGCTTGAGAGCAAAGGAACCTGCTCCTTACTTCGTTTAAGAATTAACATGCGTTTCAGATAAATCAACTCTGTTGCGTAATATATTTAATTAAAACAGTTACGAAACGTAAATTTGACAATTCTCTTCTAACATATAAAGATAAATATTGTGACTTTGTGGGTTCGTGAAATGAAAAGTCCAATTTCACCACTCAAAAATGTTCTTTATTTCCACCGACTTACAGTTAAACACTTGCCAATTACACAAAATTACGTAATGCACACAATTACGATTCACCAGTTCGTCCGTTACTATTTCACTTGCACTCGTAATTACGTACAATCTTCCGATGCTCTCACACAGTCTTCTCGTCGTAAACTAGCACTGCATTCTTACACCAAGAACTCTGACTGACTGACTGACTCGACGTGCTGCTTATATAGGGCCAGCGGGCCGATCGGAAGGTTCCAGATTAGAGGAAAAATCCTGTAAGTTCGAGAACACAGGTGGAACAGAAGGTGAGGCACCGTGATGTTTTTTGTCCCAGCCATCCCTTCTTAACGCTATAAGACAAACGAGGGGGCGGGGCGAACACCGACCCGTCTGCTGCTCACCCAGTCTATAAGGTGTTCCGACGCTCGGGTGACACTGCTCCCTCCTCAAAGCTGGTCGTCCCGAACAGCACCATCGTAGCGTGCCAGGCGGTCAAGGTGTACCACCAGCATCTGCTCGGAGTCTCAGCCAGAAGTAGCGCTGCCGTAGTTTGTGAATCATTCGGTTCACTCCCAGGTGTCCTCCTGAAGTACCGGCGTGCACTTCCTCCAAGACTTCCGGGACCTTACTCCGGGGAAGTGCCAACTGTTCTCTCTGCGCCTTCCCATTGGGTGACTCCCATAACCGGAACAGCACGCTCTCTCTGGTCTTCAACGAGTCCCATTTGGCCCAGTACGACTTGTAGGTGGCGCTCCTCGGTGCGATGTCCTCCCAGGTTGGTCTCGTCCCTGCCTCCACTTCCCTCAAGTGTGGCCCCAAGTCTGCGTCCACCAGCTGCTCCCTCCTCAGGCCTGCGCTATCCCAGCCATCCGCAGGCACTGCCGTGACTACTCGGACTGCTGCGGCACGCTCCTTCTCCTCCACTCTTGTACACTGGCCGCACTCTTCCGGACAGGGTCTTCGGGACATGGCGTCAGCGTTACCGTGGCTCTTCCCTCTACGATGTTCCGAGGTGAAGTCGTACTCCTGCAGCCTCTGGACCCAACATGCTGTCTGGCCTTCCAGGTTCTTAAAGCTCAATAGCCAGGTTAGGGCGGAATGGTCAGTCCTCAGGTGGAATCGCTGACCGTACAGGTACTTGTGGAAGTGCTCCAAAGTCTTTACTACCGCCAATAATTCTCGTCGGGTGACGCAGTAGTTCTTCTCTGCCTTGGATAGTGTCTTGCTGTAGTGGGCTATCACCCGCTCTTGGCCGTCCTGGATCTACGATAGGACACCTCCAATGCAATGGTCGCTAGCGTCGGTGTCCACAATGAAGGCGTCACCCGGTTGTGGGAAACCCAAAATTGGAGCACTGCACAGGGTCTCCTTTAGGTGCTGGAAAGCGTTTTCGGCGTCCTCTGTCCACACATAAGGCCGGTGTTCCTCCGTCAGGCGGGTGAGGGGTTTTGCGATGTTGTCGGCCTTTTCCTCTAAATCATTAAGACGGTCGTCTACTTGACCCATCCGCTTGCCCAGATTCGTGACGTCATCCCTCACGCCGGCCAACCGTTCCTCAAACTTGGCGGCGAGGAGCTCGTTCGCCTCCCTCATCTCCGTTGTCAGTTCGGCCATCTTTGCGGTCATTGTCGTGGCCAAGTTGTTGTTAGCAGTTTCCGTCTTCGCTGTTAATTCGGCCTTCATTTCTTCCATCTTCTCTGTGATGTTGTTGGCCGTCTTCATTTGTTTCAACTCGGCGGTGAGTTTGTTGTTTGCCGCTTCTATTTTTGCAGCGAGGTTTTCATTTGCCGTCTTCATTTCCGAGATTAGTTCGGCCTTCATTTCCATCATCTTCTCCAAAAACTTTTCCAATGCCGCGTCCATGGTTGTAATGTTCGGTGATGTTGTTTTCCCGCTTCCTGACACCAGTGTGACTTTGTGGGTTCGTGAAATGAAAAGTCCAATTTCACCACTCAAAAATGTTCTTTATTTCCACCGACTTACAGTTAAACACTTGCCAATTACACAAAATTACGTAATGCACACAATTACGATTCACCAGTTCGTCCGTTACAATTTCACTTGCACTCGTAATTACGTACAACCTTCCGATGCTCTCACACAGTCTTCTCGTCGTAAACTAGCACTGCATTCTTACACCAAGAACTCTGACTGACTGACTGACTGACTGACTGACTGACTGACTGACTCGACGTGCTGCTTATATAGGGCCAGCGGGCCGATCGTAAGGTTCCAGATTAGAGGAAATATCCTGTAAGTTCGAGAACACAGGTGGAACAGAAAGTGAGGCGCCGTGATGCTTTTTGTCCCAGCCATCCCTTCTTAACGCTATAAGACAAACGAGGGGGCGGGGCGAACACTGACCCGTCTGCTGCTCGCCCAGTCTATAGGGTGTTCCGACGCTCGGGTGACAATATTAAATAAGAAACTAATTTTTTACCGCACAACAGCCTATACTACAATAGCAGCCAATGAGAGGTGATAAGGTCACGTAACCTTATGCGAAACAGAAATTACATCTATTTAAAGAATTGGTGCATAAAGTTGATTCAGCTTGAACTATTTTACACTGTGTTGCACTTTCCTATATATTTTTTGCTACATTGAAACTTCTTTTTTCTTTTCTTGATAAATGAAAGATACTATGAACTTCTTTTAACTTCCCTGTAATTTGTGGTATCTATTGCTATGAGAATTGGAGCTTATGAAGTTTTTTTATTTCAGAGTTTATTTAGAAATTACTGAAAAATTGGAACCAATAACTGCACATTTCTTCGAAATGGTTATTGCAACACATAAAATCAATGTATATTGGTGTCGCATATACCTTGTGGTATTAACCCTTTATTTACTTTTACCAATTTAACAATTTTGGTGGTTGGTTACCAACACACCCCACATGGATACCTCGGCCTTCGGGGTAACCTCGTCCCACCATGTGATGACCGGACCCATTTCTCAGGTGGAGGCACACAGAGGGCGGTTTACCTCTAACAATAGGGTGATAATGAAGTTGACGGTGAGGCCAGAGGACATACAGTTTATGCCGTGGACTCCAAACCACGTTGGGCATAGGGGACACTTCACAAGCGCTTTACTAATGTCCAAAGAGAGAATGAAGTACCGTATCACACCGCATCCACATGCGTTCGAAATGACATTACTGTTACGGCCTTACTTTCCAGATCAGTACAAATAGTGGCATATGCTGAGATATGGCAATTCTCGCAAGGAATGTGAGAGCTCTTGAGGAAAGTTATGCAGTGTTGGACGAGAAAGCACAAGATCTATGATTGGTAGTGAACGTTAGTAAAACCAAATATATGAAGATGGGAGGTGATGGGGATGCAAGAATAAGAGAACCTATAGTTAAGTTATATGAGAAAGAATACCAAAGAGTGGAAAAATTTAAATACCTGGCATCTATAGTAACAGTAGATAGTAAAACATCAGTGAAAATTCAAGAAAGAATAGCAAGTGGTAACAGATGTTTCTATGCCTTGCAGAATATGTTTAAATCAAGGAACGTCAGTACGAACACTAAAATTAAAATATATACAACTTTACTGAGACCAATAGTAATGTATGGTTCAGAAAGTTGGGTGTTGTCAACCAGAGAAGAACAATGGTTATTACAGTGAGAAGGGAAGATCCTGAGAAATATATTTGGAGTAATAAGGGACTTGGACGGATGGAGAATGCGGACTAACTTGGAGTTGCAGTGCCTATTTGAACAACCAGATATAGTAGTGAAAATTAAACATGGAAGAATAAGGTGTATTGGCCATGTGCAGAGAATTTTTTTTTGGGGTGTGGCCCCGCCTCCGCCACACCCGGTGGCGATCATCCGAAAGGGATCTACGTCGCCTCCCCTACCATGCACTAAGCTACACTAAAGTGATGGGTAGGAAAGGTGGTAAGTGGTGCCCGGTACCGCCGAAGCAACCCGGGAGTTAGTGTGTGTATACTAAATAGGCGTCCGTATACAAGAGAGTATACGGACAGAGTGGGGAATTAGGTACTGGCCATGGCCGAGGCCCTGACCAGGGACCTATTGTTAGCGGAGGATTTTCATGCTCATGCAGGATGGAGCTATGCGGGGGTGTCATGCTAAATATAAACTGTTGCGATACCTTACCATAATTTAGGGTTCAGCTGGAGAGGGAACTGACTTAGCGATGTTCCTCGACGTGTTGCCGTTGGTCCTGTAACAAATAGATTGGGAGGGGGGAGGAATGTACAGTTGGAGGTTAATAAATATTTCCCTTGTCATTTATTATACGTATTTTATTATTTTTTTTTTTTATTTTTGCCCTTATTTTTATTATATTTTTTGTCTGTTTTTTTTAAATTAATCTTTTTTATATATATATATATATATATATTTTTTTTACAACATAACATATGTACAAGTGTTAGTATCTACAGGTTATCTGGTCGGGTCCCTGGAGTCCGCCTGGTCGTCATCTGTTGGGGATGTCCGTCGTCCCCGGGCCGCCTAGGGAGGGGAGTGACATCCTCCCCGGTTCTTCCGGACAGCTGCTGTATGTATTGTGGCTATGGTGGGACAAGTTGATGAAGGTAATCAATAACAATGGTGTTCATGTCTGTGCTGTGACGGTTTAGTGGAATGCTTCTGTCGAATAGCGATAGTGGTCTCTTGTGTTTGTCTATGGTTGTGTGGTATTTGCCAATGCTGTTGATGAGTGGATTGTGGTGGTTGTGTGCAGATTTGTACATGTTATCGGCAAGTTTTTTGATAAATTGTTCAATTGTGTGCATATGGAGGTCGTCGTGCAATAAGTCCAATGGGACTGATCTCGGGACTTTTGCGGCTATTCTAAGACATTTATTTTGAACTAGTTGCAGTTTCGCTATATGGCTCTTTGCGCAGTGTCCCCATGCTGGGGCTGCGTATGTCATTATGGGTCTTATCAGGGTTTTGTATAGGGTCAGCCCCATTTGCTTACTGAGGGCACTCTTGTAGTTAAGGATGGGGTACAGCGCTCCCAGCTGTTGAATAGCCCTGCGTTTCACTTCGGTGGTGTGTTCTGCAAATGTGAGCTTTGAGTCCAAGGTGACTCCAAGGTATCTGGCCTGGTTTCTCCAGTTTATTGTCTCCCCGTGGAGCATCAGCGGTGTTGACCGGTTAGCGTGTTTTCTTCGCTTCGTAAATAGGACTGCCTGTGTTTTTGGAGGATTGACTTTGATTCTCCATTTGGATAACCAGGGTTCTAGTTCTGTTAGGGAGGTCTGTAGTCTGCGACAGACAACTTCTGGCTTCCAGGACTGTGCCATTAAGGCGGTGTCGTCCGCGTAAATGGAGAGCTGTGTGTTGGCGTTCCTGGGGTTATCGTTAATATATAGATTAAAGAGGGTCGGTCCCAGCAGACTTCCTTGTGGAACTCCGGCAGTTAATTTATGCGGTTCTGAACACTGTTCCCTTACAGAGACTGTAAATGATCTATCAGTGAGGTAGTGGGCAACTAGTCTGATCATGATGTCGTTGAATTTCAGGTTGTTAAGTTTCCTGACGAGGCCTGCGTGATAAACCGTGTCAAAGGCCCGTTCTACGTCTAAAAATACCACGCCTGTGGACCTTTGGTCGTTAAACCCTTTTGTAATATATTCGACGGTTCTTGTAAGTTGTAGGGTCGTTGAATGTTTCGCGCGGAAGCCAAATTGCTCGTTGATTAGTATTTTATGCTTTTTTATGTGGGAGACTATCCTTTTTAAAATGACCTTTTCTGCGACTTTACTGGTTGTGTTTAGTAGACTTATGGGTCTGTAGTTTTTAGGATCCGCTCGGTCCTTGCCTGGCTTTGGGAACATGAGTACATTGGCCTGCTTCCAGCATTGGGGGAAGTAACCGTTTTCGAGACAGAAGTTGCATATGTAACTGATGAGTCTAATAGCTTTGGGGGTGAGATGTTTGACTACCAAATTTGGTATTTGATCGGGTCCGGGCGCTTTCTGGATATTTAAGTGATCAATGATCCATTTTATCTCCCCCGGGTTTGTCCTTCTGCATTTATCATGTGCTGGTTTTTCAAGAGTATTCTTCATGTCCTGTTCTAGATGAGCATAGAACCTCCAGTCCGGATGGCCCGGGTTGGGGGTGCATATCTTTTCTAGGGTGTCCGCCAGGGTTTTAGCTTTTTCCGCGTTGCTTTCGGCGTAGCATTGCCGTTCTTTCATTAACAGGGGGGGGGGGTATGTTTATGGGTTGTCGTTTTAGGGCCCTTACCATGTGCCATACTCTGGCGTTACCCGGCTGTAGCGTGGCAAGCGTGTGGTCCCATTGTTGCTGGGCCTGCGCATTAAGTCTGGTTTTAATGGCACTATTGAGGGTGGTCATGTTTACCTTGTGTTCTAAGTTGCGTGTGCGTTGCCATCTACGTCTTTCATGGTCTCTTTCATGAATTAGGGAAAGTACGTCGGGCGTGTAAGTTAAGGCGTGCTTCTGGGGGGCTTTAGTGGGCACTGCCGCTTTCATGGCCACCTGGATGGCTTCTTCAAGGAGTGCTGCAGCTCGGTCTACTGCAGGTTGACTTTCCGGTGCCACAGGTTCAGCTAGTTGTTTGTCTAAGGTGTCTGCGAATACGTCCCAGTTTGCACGATTGAAGTTAAGCCTGATCGGTGGAGGTATAAACTTTGGTGGCGAGTCGATATCTATTTGGACTGCATGGTGATCTGATGCTAGCGCGTCTATTAAATTAATACTGTAGTTGAAGGTTATGTTTTTAATGAGGGCGATGTCTAGGGTGGACGGTGCATGATGTGCCTGTTGTGGTATGTATGTTGGTACCCCGGGGTGATCGATGATGTATGTGTTGTTGTTCATGTGTGTATAAAGGTTGTGGCCTTCAGCGTTCATATTTGGGCAGCCCCAAGTGGGGTGCTTCGCATTTAGGTCGCCTGCAGCTATTATGGTGTTGTCGAGTTGTAGGATTGTGTCAATGTCTGACGTTACAAGTTTGTTCGGGGAGCAGTAGATGCTGGCCAGTGTGACTTTATTGTTGTACATATGTAGTGATATTGCGGTTGACTCTAATGCATTCAGTGGGGGTATGTGAATGTGATTGTGTTGGAGGTTTTCTTCGACCACTATCGCTGTCCCCCCATGAGCTTTGCCGTCTGGTCTGTCGTTTCTGTAAATATGATATCCTGGGATGCGAAAGCGAGCTTTGGGAGTGAGAAAGGTTTCGTTTAGTAGGGCAACTGTGATATTGTTTTGGTAGAGGTACTGCTTGAGTTCATTAAGATTGCTTCTGGCCCCGCGTATGTTCCAGTAGAGTATTTTGTGCTTTGTGTGTGTGGGTGTCTGCGTGTGTGTGTGTGTGCCATTGTTATTGACGGTAGGGCGGGGGTAATGGTTTGGCTGTATGTTTTATCGCCTATTTCGGTTTCCTCGTGGCTGCGGGTGCTCGTCAGGTGGGCCCAGTGCTGCCGTCATTCTGGCGAACTCAGTCACGAAGTTAATCTGGTGGATTTGGGCATCTGTGTCACTGAGGTATCTTGCTCGGTTACCGTAGAGGCTGTCCCAGGCGTTCATTAGGATGTCGTAGCCTCTCATGTAACTTTGGTTCTCCAGCAGAAACAGTTGGAACTTTGTGTCTCCGTCTATTTTGAGAGAGTCTTTGCCTTGTGGTGATTGACAGAAGTGCAGTGGTCTATTCGTCTTGTGCTTATTGATAAGCCTTTCGTTGACGATTGTTATGTCCTCAACCTGCGTTCCTGCTGGAGAGGGAGCAGTGTTGTGCGAAGTTGCGGCTTCACTATTCCCAGTAGGCGCTTGGATGGCTCTTTCCTCTTCTTGTTGCCTTGTGCGCGGGTCTCGGCTGCTGATAGAAGCATTGCCTGGCTGGTATTGTTCCCGGGTACTTATATTCTGGGTGGGCCGCTGCTGTCTGCGTTGCATATGATGCGGCTGTTGCTCTTGCCAGTTTGACCTGGGCCACTGCTGGTATGTGCTGCTGTTGGTGGTGTGCGGCCGGCTTCTTACCACATTAGCGTAGCTCCCGCGTTGTGGAGACACCAGCTCCCAGAAGCCGGTGGGTTGGTTCCTTACCTGCTCTTGGCGCCTGTTTGGGTATGCAGTCCGTTGGAAGACAGGACAGCCCCTCCAGCGTGCCCCGTGCTGTGTCGAGTTGCACAGTGCGCACCTCCTAGTAGTTTTTGGGCAAGCGCTGTTGTGGTGTGGGCCCGCACAGATAGAGCATATTTGCGGGGCCTGGCAGTTCTTAGTCAGGTGCCTAAACCACATACATCTTCCACATTGAGGAGGTCCATTAGGCGCACGGTAGTTTTCCACGTGTATTTTGCAGTGGAATAGATCACCAATTTGTTTAATTGCCGTCGAGCTTTCAACGTTGGGTTGCTCAACTAGGAATATAGGCAAGTGTGTTCTGGTCCTGAGGGAGTACAGTTTACTGACTTTCAGAGTCTCAAGGCCCAGAGCGTCTAGCTCTTGTTTCAGCTCTTCGGGCTGTACGCTAGGATAGAGCCCTTTTATTACCACTCTGAATGTTCTTTGTTGCAGCAGTTCTGTAATGTGGAAAGGTACACTGTGGTTTTTGCAGTATCTCACAAAATTGTTGTAGTCAGCTAGCGTTCCGAATTGGAAGGAGTGGTAGTGGTCCCTATATATAGCTTTGTATGGGCTTGGCCTATATATACCGTCGAACTCCCTTGTTAAAGAGGCCAGGCTCCTTGGGCAGTAATCGGCTACATATACTTTGGGGATATTCTGTCTCTCCTGGTGTAGGTAATCTGTGGTGCTGCTCTGGCTGCCTTCTGGTCGCTGGTCATTATTCCCTTGGGTGTGGCTGCTACTGCTACTATCCCTAGTCTGTTCCCCAGCTGGTCTTGGAAGGCCTTCCGGGACGTAGTGAGATGCGCTGCTGTCCTGCTCGCCGTCTGTTGTGTTGGCTCGCCTATGCTGTTCCTCATCTGGATTTTTGTCTGGGGCTGGTGGGCTCTCCTGATGCAGGGGTCGCGGGTCGACCTCAATGCCACCTTCCGTGGGGGCTGCGTGGGGAGCGGCTTCCTCGGCTGCGGTGGTGGACGGGTCCTTCTCCTTTTTCTTGGATTTGGCTGCCCTCCGCTCAGGCATCTCTGCGTTGGAGGTGGAAGGGGCGTTGGGTGCTGCTGCTGTCATATTTCGCAGCGCACCTCTTGTTTGTCCTACCATTTTTTTTTAATCTTTCCCCTTGTCTACAATGTTTTATTATACTTTTCTTACGCTTCTTTTGTTTTATTATTATTATTATTATTATTATTATTATTATTATTATTATTATTATTATTATTATTATTATTATTATTATTATTATTATTATTATTATTATTATTATTATTATTATTATTATTATTATTATTATTATTATTATTATTATTATTATTATTATTATTATTATTATTATTATTATTATTATTATTATTATTATTATTATTATTATTATTATTATTATTATTATTATTATTATTATTATTATTATTATTATTATTATTATTATTATTATTATTATTATTATTATTATTATTATTATTATTATTATTATTATTATTATTATTATTATTATTATTATTATTATTATTATTATTATTATTATTATTATTATTATTATTATTATTATTATTATTATTATTATTATTATTATTATTATTATTATTATTATTATTATTATTATTATTATTATTATTATTATTATTATTATTATTATTATTATTATTATTATTATTATTATTATTATTATTATTATTATTATTATTATTATTATTATTATTATTATTATTATTATTATTATTATTATTATTATTATTATTATTATTATTATTATTATTATTATTATTATTATTATTATTATTATTATTATTATTATTATTATTATTATTATTATTATTATTATTATTATTATTATTATTATTATTATTATTATTATTATTATTATTATTATTATTATTATTATTATTATTATTATTATTATTATTATTATTATTATTATTATTATTATTATTATTATTATTATTATTATTATTATTATTATTATTATTATTATTATTATTATTATTATTATTATTATTATTATTATTATTATTATTATTATTATTATTATTATTATTATTATTATTATTATTATTATTATTATTATTATTATTATTATTATTATTATTATTATTATTATTATTATTATTATTATTATTATTATTATTTATTTCGTTGTCTGGGGGCTGTGTCCCTCAGCTACTTTAACAAAAGCTGCTGAGGTGACTGTAGTCTGTCTCACTCCTTAACAAAGGCGTGCGACAGGGTTGGGCCCACTAACCGCTCTTTAGGTGTGCCTGTTAGCAGGCATCTGTCATAAAAAAGCTAATTCCTAATATGAAGAAGAAGTAGAAGAGAAGAGTAACAGAAACTAATTTAGGGCCTAACGAGGGGGACTTAACAACTAGATAGTACAGAGGAAAATAGATAGGTCTCAAAGAGGCAGCTAGCGAGTGCTGAGAAGCGCGGATAGTAGCGGACCGAACCCGTGAAGGCGCCTTGGTACCAGCCTAGTGGCTGTTGGCTTTGGTCTTACTATCCTGCCCGTCTAGTCTGCTGAATACTTACCGGCGAACGCCTGCTCCGTCCCGCAGTAAATGGCTCCACTCCCCTCGCAGCTCGAAGTACCTCTCCACTCGGCGTCTCGAGACGAACTCGTGCAGAGAATGCCGGAAACCAGTTTAGTTAAGAAGATAATCATAGGAAAGCTGGATGACAGAAGGAGAAGAAGAAGACCCAGGAAAAGATGGGTAGATGATGTGGAAGATGACTTGAGAAAGTTGGGGGTTAAAGGCTGGAGAAGAAAAGCATGGGAGCCGAGTAGAATGGAAGAGACTGGTTAGGGAGGCCAAAGGTCTACAAGTCCTGTAGTGCCAACTATCGCCATCACTGTTACCGCTTTGTTAAGTACAACATTAATATGTATTAAAAATATGAATATGCATTATCAACACAAAAAACATCTATTTATTCAAGCAAACCGCTTAAGTATGATATTAATATCAATTTTCGACATTCAAGTCACATTTGTCGGGCTATGTATCACGTAGCACACTGTAGTAGTCGAGTTTGAAAAACTCCTAGGTACTGACCTTGCTTCATGGTCCCCTCAACAATGTACAATATTCCATTACCATGGACAGACATAATGCTCCAGACCATCACTTTTGTAGGGTGTTTCGCAGTTGGTTCCACATATTGAGGATTAAACTATTATTCAGGTGTC
Organism: Mantis religiosa; assembly: GCA_030765055.1. Lineage (NCBI taxonomy): Eukaryota > Metazoa > Arthropoda > Insecta > Mantodea > Mantidae > Mantis > Mantis religiosa. The sequence goes on from CM060958.1 coordinate 125,537,641, forward strand.
CTCCGGACATACTGACTGATTTCGACAGTAACTTCAAATGTGGATTCATCACTAAAGCACACCTGGATAGAGAAATCCATATAGGTTATCCATAACTAAATCTGGTTAGAAAATTAAATTATCTTTGTGAGAAAGACTAGCACAGTGCAGCAATTTAATTGCCTTTTTCCAGTCACCAGAAGAACAATGTTTATGTCCCTTTGCCCAGTTCAGGCTCTTTCTTGCCATATGTGCTGTGAGCTTTGCGTTTCTTTTTGGTCTTTGAGCCTTCAAACCGCCATCAAACAGGGTTCTCCTGATAGTTCTTGCAGATACTTCTAAGCCTCTAGCTACTAAAGTACTTCTCAAATCTCTACTAAGGGCTTTTCGATTTCTGCGTGCTTAAGCAATAACCTTTCTTACACGTCTAGGGCTCAATTTGCTTTTTCTACAGCTTTTCCCGCTTCGCTGTGCCTGATATATCTTATTGTTTTCATCCAATTTTTAATTCTCCTTACAGACTTTCATGATAGTTTGGGTCCCTGTGCTATTTCATTATGTGTATATCGTCCTTCTGCTATTAGTGCCCTTGTGATTCCAGTTTTTCTGGGTGATAAGTCACTTTTTCTCCCCATTACCTGTTTCCATCTAGTCCAGTTGTAAGCCTCTATGCCGAGGTGGCGGAACCTCCTCTACGCTATCGGCGGGATATTTTGCTGGGGCATTATGGTTGTGGCTTAAAAACCATGCCTTTGCATCCGACGTATGCACCCTTTTTTTATTCCTCCTTTGACGTCCGATAAAGGAACGCACGTGTAAAGCCAAAGCCACCAGGTTTCCGCTTCCAGGAGCTTCTTGGGAGGCATGCACTCGAGATTCCTAGGATGCATCCTAGGGGTAAACGGGTGTACCCTCCTTTGTTGCGTGCGGCACCCCCGGTAGATCTTGGGTTGGCGGTGTACCGGAAATCTACGATCCCCACGTGTAGTACCCGTAGTTTGTTTAAGAATTTTTATCGGACTACAAAGATTTTAGCTTAACTTTTACCGATGGGTCCAAAAGCTCCAGAGGTTTTGGATGTGAGTACGTCCATGGAGCCGAACCCGTTACATTCGGTCTCCATGGTAGCACATGCAACTACACAGCAGAGCTCTACGCAATTTACCGAGTCATTTTACATGTTCGCCGCCGAAAGTTGGGCAATTCCCTCAATTTGAGTGATTCCCTTAGTGCCCTTCAGAGCCTTCGTGAGCTGTACACTCACCATCGCCTTGTACAGTGTGTCCTGGACGCCCTCCACGTCTTACACGTTTCTGGCGTTAGCGTAGTATGTGAATGGGTTCCTGGTCACGTTGGCTTGCAGGGTAATGAAAGGGCGGATTCGGCGGCTAAGGTGGCTGCCACAGCACCTGGTGCTACCTTCCCTTTGGCCACCGCGGAAGACTTCAAGCTTGTTGTCCGTAGAGCGTACTCTCGTGCTGGCGCGATAAGTGGTCGGCTATACGTGACAACAAGCTGAGGAACGTGAAGGAGCTTCGGATTCACTGGGCGACCTCCTGTCGATTATCCCGGCGGGAGGAAGTGATATTGGCTCTGCTGCGTATTGGTCACTGCTAATTTAGTCATAGTTTTTATTAAGTAGGACCCCATAACCTGTTTGCCCGCTTTGCGGTTCATTTCTAACGGTCCGTCACGTACTTTTAGATTATTTTAGGTTAGCAGGTCTCTGCAGGTCTCTCCAGCTGCCGGCCAACATGGCGGAGACCCTTGAGGACGACAAGCAAGCGGTGACAAAGGTTTTAGATTTCATTTTAAATCTAAATTTTAGAATATAAGTCCCATTAATTTGGAATTTCAATTTTTTATGGTTTTAAGCTTTATTTTAGTATTTGAGCAACCGTTGTAGGGTTTGTATCTTGATTTTATTTAACTGTCAGTTTTAGCCTTTTGGATCGATTTTAACCCCATTGGATATCAAGGGTGCTGATGACCTAGTTGAGCGCCCTTAAACCCAATGATCCATCCATCCTATCCCTATAACCTCAAATTTCTTTAACATTAAATCTCACAGGTTCTTTAGTCTTTCACTGTGTGCATAAAACTTTAAAATCTTTAGTATAATACAGAAAAAGTCCATTGATAAAATAAAGTCAAGAATTCTAAAGATAAACGTTTGAAATGTGAAATAAACTTGCGTGAGCACTTATTAAATACACACAATGAATGTACTCTTACAGCAGTTGACAGCCAACTTAGCAATTATACCAACATATGCTTACAAAAATCCCACAAATTATCATAAAATGTCCCTGAATAAATCTAAAATATCATTCAATCACTTACATCCAATGCCGTCACTAATTTCCATGAGTGAAATTCAGCTTAGTCTAATAATTTTGCCACCTCTGTAATTATACGTAATATTGAACTAAGTTCTAATCCTGCTTTAAAACCTTCAAGTGATCTAATAGTTTTACAAGTAGCTTAATATATGTGTTGTTTTTACTTATATGCTTTTGAAAACGTTCGTCGAAGTAATGGATTAAAAAGAGCACTTAAGAAAAATGAAACACCTGGTGGATGTTCGAGTTGGCGTTTCTCAGTACACGATCAATTTTTCATCCTCCAACGTTCTCCCAATATTTAAGCTGAGAACTTCGACATTATGGTGAATAGGTACTACATTACAAGAGCAGATCGCGTGGTTAATTCTTCATTTACTGCCGTTGGCGCTTTAGTTCTAAAGCTTTTCCTAGAATTCCTGACTTTCTCATTATATTTAGATCCGGTAATGCGCTTAGTTTCTCTGTGTTAAGTTTATTTCATTAGAAATATTCGCTAAATGATGAACCTGGAGCCCCAAAACATTTCCAGGAAGGACTCTCCAAAGAGCTCAGACAGCTATATGAAGTGATTTTAAGCCCTAAAAGAACTTTTACATTAATCCCTTAAAACAAAGGCAGAGTTTATCATCTTCAGAATCTGTTCCCAGAACCTACACAATAACCTCAGTAGAGTATACACTCAGTTATACGTGCACAAAGATGTATAAAATAACGCAGAAATTTGAAAACTAAAGTTTAAATGTTCGTATAGAAATTAAAAATGATAATAGACCATTATTAGTAGTAAAAGGTACGTACAGAGGCCGAAATAAGTATTCGAACGTAAACATATTTACTTATATTATTTTAAAGCTACACAGAGTATGCATACGTAAATACAACTGGTACAAAATAAACTGGGGGCTTCCATCAAACATATAAACTCATAAATAGCAACTGAAACTAATTTGCACTACAAGAAGAAATAAACCGGTTAGCTTACATCTGGACATAAGTATTCAAACAGAGAACAGCTAGTATATTAGTTATCATCCCTTTTCTTTCAATTACTACTGATAATCGTTTAGGCATTGTCTGTACGTGTTGTTTAGTGACTACAGAGTCTATATTTCTTCATTCTGTTTGAAGAAGTTCTTTAAGATGGTCCTTGCTTCTGATGTGATGCTTCCTCATACGCTCTTCGAGTTCCTTCCAGATGTTCTCTATAAGATTTAAATCTGAAGATTCGGATGGTGTCATCAACGTGTGAGGAGTGCTGTACACGATCCAAAGTCTTACAATTTCAGCAGTATGCTTCGGATTATTGTCCTGCTGGAAGTGATACACATGCCCTAATCCCAGCTTTTCTATACTGTCTTTAAGATTGTTTTCAAGAATCCTCTTGTATTCAAATTTGTCCATGATCACATCTGTGACCACCAGTCCCCCAGAGCCAAAAGAAGCTATACATCCCCATACCATCACACTACTGCCACCATGTTTCACTGTAGCTACCATGCTCTTAAGTTTTCATTCTGTATTTGGCAGTCTCCATACTTTAAGACGTCCATCACTCTTGTTAAAGCAGAATTTGCTCTCATCCGACAAGAGAACCCTATCCCTAAATTCTGTTGATTTCACCACATATGACCTCCAATAAGAGGGACAGTAGAATAAATACAGTACAGATAGTGTAATAAAAACATGTAAAGTGATAATTTGAATATTGTTTCCGAGACACAGAAGGCTAATGTTTACATGTTTAACAATTCAAAGCTGTCAAATAAATATTACAGTATTTATAGTATGTGCAATGTTACATGTTATATTAGTTGAATACCTCTATCGGCCTCTGTAACTCGAGGACTACTTTTGATGATCTTTGAAGATTTACCAGCACTCAGGTTGCCTACCTAATATTTGTTCTCATAATTTTCACAGCCTATCTCACTGTAACTCTCCATTGTTGTCTTTCACTAGCTATTTGGGCTGTTTGACACCAATTTATATGTTTTTTTTCCTGCTATGTCTTCTGCATCCGTCTGCCATGCCTAGCATCAGGCCATTTCTAATAATGATCCAATCAGATGGACAAAAATTTGCGGTCCATTGCTGAAATTATTATGTGTTTCAAATGGGAAGAGCTCTGGCGTCCAGCTAATCAGGTGCCGTATCACGCTCAGCGTCGCCAGCTTGTTACCCCACTACTTTTATATTGCCCTCTCGCACACTCATACAACATGCAGGTCTCCTTGGCGCAGACGTATAGGTAAGCAAATTATATTTTACAAACTTTTACAATTGTACAGTTGCCAAAATAAAAATTCGGAAAAGCATTTTCGCAACTTATGTATATTTTAAAATACTATAACTATATTTATAGTTTATGAACTACCATTTTTTCTAATCCAATGGAACTGCTAGTGGCTCATCCATATCGCTATCAATGTCACTTCCGTTAAGAGACAATTCGTCATTGTCACTGACTTCATCGTCTGAGTCTCGCAAATTTATGGTTATAGGTTCCAATATCTCGTCACGTGCTATTTGTTCCTTAAAATCGTCTTCTTGAAGGTCTTCTGCATGCCTTACTCAGTTTTCCCAGTCCTGTTGTGTTACCTTGTCAATTCCTTCGTAAACAAGTCGTTTACGTCCGTCAGTTTAAAAGTATTATTTATTTTTGCAATCCCCCTTTTTATTTGAGCCCACACCAGCTCAATTGGACTATATTGGCAGTGGTAAGGTGAGAGGCGTATTACCTCGTGTCCCTTTTCTATTGCAAGTTGATCCAGCTGATACACTTCTTCCGTGATTTTAAACGGAAGTACTCTTTGCAATAACTCATTTTTAGTTTCTGTTTCCGAAATTTTTTTGAAGAACGTGTACACCTTAAAAATAGTGTTTCCAGCCTGACTTCGCAATACCTGCGTTTTTGACTCGCAACTAAATACACCGCATGAAGCCATTGCACTATTTAACCCTTACTCTACTGTTGTGTAAAGAACAACTGAACGATATTGATCTGAACTCTCTTGAGTAAATAAACACTTCTTATTCAGCATCCCTTCATAAACATAAGCATACAGTATTCCACAGGCTAACAGGAAATGAAGTGTTTGCTCTTTCTCGAATTTAACACCTTGTCTTATTTAAAGTAATTCTTTTACCACGTTATATCAGTAGTTTAAAATGTCGGTTCTGAGTAATGAAAAGTATATGTACGTACATACACACCAACCATTTTGAACTCACTAGAGTAAATAGAGCTTACGAACCATTCATAAACAAAGATATAATGTGACCAGACAGGTACTGCCAGGGTAGCAGAAAATTTATTGTTTCCTCTCGCTCGAATTGGATTATTCGAAGTAATTCTTTTATCACGTCATGTCAAACATTTACATTTCAATTCGAAGTAATTACAAATATGCGTACACGCATACATGTCAACCAATAATAATATTCATACAGTGCTTACGTCGCGATTAATTGTTGTAATACATGTAATAGTAGTTTATTTATTTGTATTATAAATACTATTTGAGCTAAACATGGGTTTTCATGGCTATGTTAGATACATTGTTCTCTACCTTCCAAGTGGATCGGTTTCGGCAAAATCTTAATTTTTGCCTTAGCGCGAATAGTATTTCCTACAGATTAATTAGGTTGGCATTAGTCACACACCATTTAGCGGGAATGTAATACAACACCGCAGGACGCCGATTGGTTGTCACCTAGTAGCCCTCAAGGACAAACAACTTCCCATTTGAAATAAATAATAATTATGTATGTCTTAATATTGTTGCCTGATCGGTTGAAGGGCTGTGGACAATATTTTAATTTTACCATTTATTTGATGGACATTACTTTATATATGCTGAATTGAGCATTCTTAAAACCTTCATCTATTTTGTATATCATAGTCTTTCTGAACTTGTGAATTGCGAAATTTCAAATATGAGGTATAACGTTGTTTACCACATCCTATGCCTATCACTTTGGATTTTACCATGAAGTCAGTTCCGCATGTCTACGTGCAGAATTGCACATCGCATGGAATTCTGACCCTCAAAGATCATTAGAATTTTTCTAGAATTTTCTGTTCATTTGGCCTTCGGCATATGAAATATGGTATGAATGACGTCTTACGAGGGTGGTCTGAAAATTTTCCGATCTCAACATGAAAATAGCAGAACTCGTAAGTAAATTTTGGTGCATTTCGTTGATAACTGTTGACAATTACTCACCATTGGTTCAATAACTATGCTGCCTTTGTAAAATAATAAAGACTAAGGTATGATTCAGCAGAATTAAAAAAAGAATACGTTAAAATATTTGTAATGCGTTCCAAAAACTAAACTATCTATTGTGCCTTTGTGGGTACGTAGAATTAAAAGTCTGAGTTGCAGATACTCCGAATGTCCTTTATTTACGTAGAAATACACTGTTCAATTCTTACGTAACATTACATCACATACGCCACACAATATACCAAGGTCCATGACAATAACAGTCAGCTCTCGTTACAACACTCTAAGGCTGTTTTCTGCTTACGACTCACTCTTGGCGAGTCGTCGCCTTCTTAAATACCTCATTGATAAATTCCAGAGATTTCTGGAACAAATAAGTCGAACGTTCTATAACTGGAACCTTCCAGATGTGACAATAACAACAATAACAATAACAATAATAACAATAACAATAACAACAATAACAATAACAACAATAATAACAACAACAATAATAACAACAACAATAATAACAACAATAACAATAACAATAACAATAATAATAATAATAATAATAGTAATAATAATAATAATAATAATAATAATAATAATAATAATAATAATAATAATAATAATAATAATAATAATAATAATAATAATAATAATAATAATAATAATAATAATAATAATAATAATAATAATAATAATAATAATAATAATAATAATAATAATAATAATAATAATAATAATAATAATAATAATAATAATAATAATAATAATAATAATAATAATAATAATAATAATAATAATAATAATAATAATAATAATAATAATAATAATAATAATAATAATAATAATAATAATAATAATAATAATGACGACAAGGACGACGGCGACGCATTGATAATAATGTAATGATAATGATAATAATAAGAAGAATGATAATAATAAGAAGAAGGAAGAGGTGGAGGTGGAGGCTGAGGAGGAGAGGAGGAAGAGAGGAGATGGAGAAGAGGAGAAAGAGAGGAGGAGAAGGAGAAGGAGGAGAGGAGGAGAAGGAGAAGGAGGAGAAGAAGGAGAAGAGGAGAAGAAGGAGAAGGAGGAGAGGAGAAGAAGGAGAAGAAGTATCATAACCCTAAAAGAGAAAGTGTAATTTTTAACCAATTGACCTTTTAATCTTCCCTTAAATGGTACTCAAATATTTTATATGATGTCTTTAACATTACATTCCCTTTAAAGTTACAAGTGACAAGAAGTAGAACGAATTCTGATTGAAGAACCATATGTGATTTTTTTTTTTTTTTTTTTTTTTTTTTTTTTTTTTTTTTTTAAAGAAACACGATCAGTAGGAAGAAGTATCTCGAAAAGGGCAAACTCCACTCAGAAATAAAAAGATATTTTACGTAAATTGCGCGTTTTAATGAGGTAGGTATATATTTTTCTTCTATCACCTCCTGTTTACCAGTTTTGTATGAAGAACACGTGGTGCATGGACGAGACCTACTTTCATCTGGACAAAAGGTTCGATTTCCCAGAAAATATAAAACTGGGGAAAATAGATTTGTGGGCGTAGAGCTAACGAGTGGGTAGCAATTTTGAGCTAAGATGAAACCGTCTATTTTTCTTCGATGAAACCGTGGACAGTGTCCAGTATAACGCTATATTGTTAGTAAATTATCGACAGCACGTGGTTGTGCCGATAAAAGCGCTATTGTCCATACATAAAGGAGCCAGCCCGGACTATACAAATACCATTGTTGATTTGCTTCGCGTGACGCATTACCTCGCTATGTCACATTAGATTCTTGAAAGGAGCAGTCTGAATGGAACCACCTCTGCCCGGTTTTTATGCCGTGGTTTTTCTTTTTGTGTGAATTCTTAAGGAACAAAGTGTTCCCAAGGAGGCTACAAAATATAATACAGATCAAAGCGTACATTACATGCAGATTTGTCCAATTACTGACTCAAAATGTATTGTCAAACGCAAGAGCTCGTTTGGAAGAGGTTGAGAGGCAAGATGGTGGTTTTATTGAACAAGGTATTCACTAATAACAAACAGTTTTACGGGCTAGTAGAGCATTGTGGTACTACCTTTGTACAACCTGTATTATATTAAAAACAAACAGTGTATCCCGTGCATTACATTTCAATTGTTTTTAAGTTACAAAAATGCTTTTGTTTAATATTTTAATTAATTTTAAGTCTGTAATTCCATAACTATCTATTATAACAATGAGCAACAATGAAAATGTTTCGGGCTTAAAAGTAGTGAATTTACATGTATTTCACATCTGCTGAATTCAAAAATCACCATAAAAATTTTAGATTAGCTCTTGTTTTGAAGATAAAGTGACATTTCATTTTTTAGAGTCAAGATTTTAAATTTGTGTTAATGTTTTTGGGAGTTGGCACAGCTGTCAAATAAAGCAACACAATCAGAGAGTTAAGGAAAGTTAAGGAAGGCATTTTTGTCGGGTCACAAATTAGAGAACTTGTAAAAAAATCCTGCACTTAACCAAGCTTTGGAGGGGAAAGAGAAGGTAGCTTGGGAAGGCTATTCATGGATTTTTAGGCAACAAAAGAGATGATAACTACTGGTGACAGTGCTCCTGCAAAAATACCGAACCCTTGGATGCAACATGTCCCTTAAGATCCATTTTCTCCACTCTCGCCTAGACCTTTCCCCACCTAGTTGTGGAGCTGTTAGTAATGAACATGTGGAGAGATTCCACCAGGACATTTCTGTTATAGAACAAAGATATCAAGGCCGTTGGAATCAAGTAATGCTTGCGGATTACTGTTGGTCTTTGAATAGGGATTCTGCGGAACTCCATCGCAAGAGGCAAGCTAAAAGACGACGAAGTCAATGGGCCACCACATGGTTCTGTTCAGACACGACGATCTGTGAAGTATTTTTCCAGCAATTTAGAACTCTTAGCATGTAATTACCAGTTAAGAAAATCAAATGCACTTCCATTGTTGTTAGTACGTAGGTAATTAAAATGTATTCTTTTCTCTCAATCCGTTAGTATGTAATACTTCCACCTTGTTTATATTATAGAAACTATATATGACAATTTTCATTGTCATATTTGTTTTTCTTAACCCAAAATTGGTAAGAATTACCTCATGAAGTGCTCGAAACATTCAAAAATTATATTTTGTTGTCCAATGTAGTTTATGGTTAACAAACTGTATAGAGAGCTCTGCAAAAGGTAATATTGCAAACAATACACTCTACTAGCTATACACAGAAAATTCAAAGTATACAACCTTTTAATAATCTAAAGACATTTAAATTAAAACAGTGTTTATAAAATAAAAATTGGCATTAAAATGTGATATAAGAGAGTATTTTCGAACCCAAATTTTGAGCAAATGTTCATGTTGCGTTCTTGAAAGCTGTTAGATTTATAAAGAAAACTATATGTTCATCCAACCTTTCGGATTTATCTCGTACACAAATACGCACACTCTCTCTCTCTCCCTCACACACACACTCTCTCTCTCGCACACACACACACACACACACACACACACACACACACACACACACACACACACACACACACCTACGTTCCTAAAAACTGTTGAAAGTAAAGGAATCTCAAATTGAATTAAAAGCTCGAAACTGAAATGAGGCGGTCCGGCCCGTAGCGGACCACGTCGAGCTCTCCCTTGTGCTGAACGCCTCACAATTAAGGGTTGGTGGCGTGAGGAGGTTAAGGAAAGGAAGATTGTAATCGGTTCGAAGTGACTTGTAGCTCCCTCATGAGAACTCCCATCTGTACTTCAGGAGTGTGTGCGTTCTGACTGGTTGTGGGTTGAATGATGACACCTCGAATCTGGTAGACAGAAGTTTATTGTTGTCCTTAGGCTCCTATTGGTTTTAAAAGACAGAAGGATACCAATTTTAATAGGCATTTTTATTAAGCGTAATAATGACAAAAAGTTTATCTCGTATACTGATAAGACGTAAGACGTTTATAATGCAAACAAAAGTATGTCAATTTGATGTTACCTGGACGGTTTTGACAAGATTACGCTCCGTGGGAGTTGTCTGAATGCTGGATAGCTTTGCATAAACTCCTCTATGCAGTGGCTTAAACTATAGATGTCGCACTAAGTTTAATGCTAGTAGGAAAGTAGCATTCAACCACGAAGACACGGTGGCCTGTGTTCATCTCCAGGGGAAGTTTGTTGTATTAGTTACCAGAACAAACACTGAGAGCGCTATAATTTGCTTACTGTTCCGCAAACATTACGGCTAATTCTCGGTAGAGGGCACTACGATTTCAAGATGTAACAGTAATTTTGAGTTATATTCATAAAAGGTATGAAAAGTTTATACATTTATAAAAAATGATTATGTAAATCTATTTCGTAATTTAAACAAGTAAAAATACATAAAATTTTGTGATTGGCCGTAGTAATAATTGTATTACGTAATTTTGTGACGTGGAATTAAAGCGGCCAATCACAAAATTAAGATAGGAGTAACGATAGTTACGAAAAATCAATAATCTTGGTATAGAGAGATGTTTTGTAATCGCGAGTGTGATGAATAGTGGTGCAAGATCAAGAACATTTAAGTAATAGTTTGAATCTGTTTAAATATAACAAAGTAAGGATTTATCGATATGTTGGAAGTGACTGGGAAAGGAAGTTCAAGCAAAATGTAATCTAAATAATACAATTAAATAGTTACAAAATTTGACTTCTCCGAAACTATATTCCGAACCACGTCTTGAAATCAAGATTCTCATGACTCTTATTTAATCAAGCACAATATTCAAGAAACAAATCAAAATACAACGAATTTGTTATTTCTGGCTTTTCGACGTGGATTTTCGAAAAGTCAACGTGCATCCCATTTTAAACATAGAAATCCCGCACCAAATTGAAGCAAAATTATAATGGCGAGCAAAGCTACACGTGGTGCGCCAATTTGTAACTAAATATATGTGGCGAACAAAGAGTTCTACGTTGTGGCGCCAATTTGTAACTAAAATGTTTATAGGTGCACACAATTCCACGTAGTGGACGCCAATTTGTAACTAAAATTTACTGGCGAGCAAATAAGTCGGGAGCAATGAGGTTTCTCTCAGGATATGCGTGGATGTGTGAGAAGGACATTTTAATAACACTGGAATGCCCGTTTCCAACTTATTTATTTACTGCTTCTTCTTTTAAAACATCGAAATGAAAGTTGCCGACCAAGGGTTACCAATCTCTGTTTAGAGTTACTGACTGCAGAATGTTTATTACTCGATAAATTTATTCGTTCCTTATATATACGAACCGACAAATATTCCAGACAAAACCAGATGACTGCTTTAATCGCCCTCACGCCTCGGACTGCCCTCATCGACCTCACGCCTCAGACTGCCCTCATCGACCTTACGCCTAAGACTCTTCTGATCGGCTTCACGCCGAAGACTATTCTGATAGGCTTCACGCCGAAGACTATTCTGATAGGCTTCACGCCGAAGACTGCTTTACTGACCACAGCTGCGCGTGTGTGTATATGTAACTTTCACTCTCAGGAAACTCCTTTTCAACCAAAATCCCTTTGTGGCTGTTTGTCGCCATTGTAAATGATCCAAAGAATACCCTATTCATACACGTCAAGTGACCCCTTTAGAAACTACTAAGGACGCTGTTTCTTACATTGCTTTTGTTATAACAACTTTCCCTACAACTGCTGGCCTTGCCCTTGTCGCAACAAAGAACCAACATTCCTTTGACATCTATCATGATTCTTTGCTTCTGGCAAACCTTAATTTCGGTATCAAAATTGCGCCCGAACGTGTGGCTGATTAAGATGGAGACAAATTAACGACGAATCGTCCCAAATTCCTGTCCCAAAGATAGACTCACCAGTCAAGTATGACGTCATTCTTGCTCAATCTGAGGGCGGGAAATAACGAATAAAAATGAACACTGTATACTTAAACTGCAACTTAAACCATAATTAGTGTTCAATATTTAAAGCAAATTAAGGGGGAATAAGATTTAATGCTAAATTTGAGATCAAGGATATTTTATACTGTAGAACGTTTGCTGTTATGGTTTGTTAATTGTGCAGAAGTTATTCAGAATTAAGACCATTTCACAAGCTATTCTCCGAAAATTCAAAACACGCATCTCATTTGTCATTAAAATATCTTAAAGTTGTACTATTTAGATAATATATTACTTCTATTCTTGAGAAAATAACTTTAGAAGAATTTCTCTTGTAAACATTATAGTTTCAGATGGAGATTTCTCTGAAAATTTTCCTGTTGCATTCTTTGAATGTGCTAAGCTTAAATACCAAATTTGGCATTTAACTCTGTCTATGTTTGAGAGTGCTGCTTGTAGAAGTTCGCAGAGAGGGAAAGAGAGAGAGAGAGAGAAAGAGAAAGCTATTTATATATTATCGGTGAAATCTCGGTAGTTATCGAATTTTCGGGTGGAATAGTTTACTTTTAGAAATACAGACAGATAAATTTGAAAACATAATTGTAGTAAATTCAACAATTCCTCTGTTAACCTATAACTATCTGTTTCTATGCATTTAGTTCTTGCACTATTTATCAAACTGTAGTGAGGAATATACTCTTTAGCACACCGTTTTAGAATGTGCCTGTTTCATCTTTATACATATCGATGTAAGTGAACAAATTGAGTGTACTATTTTGAAGTTGCAGTGCTACCAAATGCGGTATCTGGGTTGCAGAAGTGCATCGCAAAAGTGGGATGCGAATTTGCTGAGGTGTGTTCTCTCACGTCAGCACTGTGGAACCAGCCAGTGCATGTGTACACGCTGTCAGAGCAGCTAACTTATGTGGCGAGAACGCGATAGTCATTCCCAAGCCATCCCCCACACCACCTCCCCCACTACCCTTCTTGTGCTCTCTACATAAATGGATTATATTATCGCTCGTGTAAGAACGGGTCAGGCTTCATGACATCCCTCACAGAAAATAATTTTAACTTAATTATTCTCTGTCTGTCTGTCTATCTATCTATATCTATGTATCTAAAAGGTTAAGAAAAAAGGGTACAGCAACTAGCGCGCTGCATCCTCCATACAAATCTATTATAATCTAAAACTCCATGAGGAAGGGATGAAGTAAATGGACTCCAGGAGGCCACAGACACTTGCTAAGTGTTCTTTATTCCGACGCTAGGACCCACTGCGTAACCACAAACATTCTGGGTGTGTATCGAGGTCTATTTAGAAGTCAAAACTCCCCCTCTAAAAACTTCGGATCCACCAAAGCAGCTTTCCATTAGGAAAATACCTTGAGTCTAAACAGCCCACCCCCCTTTCGTGTGGAAGAGGATGCACCACCTACGCGAGCCAACCCTTCCGGGAAGGGTTCCAATTGGGCAAACTGTTGTTGTTTGTAATTTACGTCCTCCAACATCGGGGGTTTCCCGGGTCGCTAGGCGAATGCTGGGTAGGTTAATTACATCCCCTGAATTTCCTGTGCCTCCATCTCCATTGTCACTTCATATCATCTTTCATCTGGTGGTCTCTTTCAGGGTAGAAGTGTCGGCGGGTGTCTCGGCGGTGCATGGCAGGATGATGTGCTCTGAGGAAAACTATTTCCTCCTCCGGTAGGTCGGTTACCGGTCTCCGGTCCTTTGCTGGCGAACTTTGGGGCTCGGCTGCTGGGCTCATTGCCCTCTCGCAGTAGGGGAGCGTGTCCGTTGTCCTGGCCTGTCGGGGGAAGTCCCTATCCAAGTCAGTTGTAGAGAAACTGCCCTATGTACTGTCGTGGCTCCTTGGTTAGGCCGACCTCTGTCTGCTGCACTTCAGCCTTCCTCCCGGGGGTGCCCCCACTTGAGGGCTTAGGAACAATGGGCCCAGCATGGGGGCCTACGTACCGAATTCCCTCCGTAATGATATCCCAAGCCCATCCGAGAAGGGTGCTAGGCATTTGCGCAAAACTGACCGTGGGACACCGTTATATACCCCCAAGAATGCAGGTTGCAGTAGCGCAAACTGTAAGTCTCAAATAGAAACATGAATACATGAATAAAAGTTCAGACCAGTAGCTCAGTCGGTAGAGCACTTGCCTGCCGTGCTAGGGGTCCCGGGTTCGATTCCCGGCGGTGGGGGTGATAATTCCCCATCTTCCCCAAAGTCTGGAAATATGACTGAGAGTGTGAATATGTGCGTGATCTAATGATTAAAAACCAAAGATAACGAGTTAACACCTTCAGTATGTTCCAAAGGAGAGGCCGCCGATATGACCATAGTAGTTAAAGGCGAGGTATAAATGGAACAAGGACAATTTCTTTGGTTTCCAGCATTTACCTCCAGATACTGTAGCTGATGTTTCGTTGATTTGTACAGAATAGGCAGTTGCTGATAATTTCCAAATGAATGCCTTAGTCGAGTATATGCAGTAAAACCTCCCTTAAACGAAACCCGATCAATCCGGCATTTATTTTCCCTTTACACAGGTTTCCATCTTACAAACGGTTGTGCTTGAATACAAAGAAATTACAGAAGCTGTAGTCGTACAGTTTTCGAGTGAAGAAGTAATATATAATGAAGTGTAAATAATAACACTGGGCAACAATTAAAATGTTTCGGGCTTAAAAACATTGAATTTGCATTATTCTCATCTATTTAATTAAAAAAGCACCATAAAAATGATAGATTAGCTCTTGTTTTGAAGATAAAGTAACATTTCATTTTTAGAGTAAAGATTTTAAATTTGGGGGATTTTTTTGGAGTTGGCACACCTGTAAAATAATATCTGAAAGAAATTTTGGAAATCTAATGATGCAAAAGTTAAAGAAGCCATTTTTGTTGGACCACAAGTAAGAGAACTTGTAGAGAATCCTGCATTTCACCAAATTTTGGAGGGGAAAGAAAATGAAGCTTGGGAGGCCTTCAAGGGTGTTTATGGATTTTTAGGCAAAAAAGAGATGACAACTAAAAGCACTTGGTGACAGTGCCCCTGCAAAAATGCTGTAACCTTGGATGCAACATGTCCCTTAAGATCCATTTTCTCCACACCCACCTAGACTTTTTCCCTCCTAGTTGTGGAGCTATTAGTGATGAACATGGGGAGAGATTCCATCAGGACATTTCTGTTATGGAACAAAGATATCAGCGTCGTTGGAATGAAGAAATGCTTAGTCTTTGTACAGGGATTCTGCGGAACTCCATCACAAGAGGCAAGCTAGCAGACGACGAAGTCAATAGACCACTACATGATTCTGTTCAGACACGACTATCTGCCAAGTATTTTCTCAGCAATTAGCATGTAATTACAAGTTTAAAAAATCAAATTCACTTTCATTGTTGTTAGCATGTATGTAATTAAAATGTATCCTTTTCTATCAATCCGTTAATAATTAATACTGCCACCTTGTGTATATCATAGAAACTAGAACTAATAAAAATGTTTCATTGTCATATTTGATTTTCTCAACCCAAAATTAGTAGGAATTGACTCATGGAGTGCTCGAAAATTCTAAAATTAATTTGTTGTTCCCGAACGTAATAGGCTGAGAGGTATATGTAATATATTTTCAGCTCTGAGGCTTGAGTTTGAAGCAATGGTCAAGAAATGGGAATTCCTTTAGAGCCCGCACTATCAAACCACACGAACACAGCACAATGAGCTCCTCATACTGTCCTCCACAGGACAGATAGTCTCCGAGGTCTAAGACACAGGGGGGGGGGGGGTTGGTAAAGGTTCCACGCCCTCCCTGGACATGGTTATGACACCCCATGTTAGTACAGCTACTGTCCTCCACAGGAGAGTAAGTCTCCAAGGCCTGAGACGCAGGGAGGGGTTTGGCGAAGGTTCCCACGCCCTCCCTGGACATAATTATGACACCCCATGTTAGTCAGCTACTGTCCTCCACAGGAGAGTAAGTCTCCAACGCCTGAGACGCAGGGGGGTTGGTGAAGGTTCCCACACACTCCCTGGACAGGATTATGACACCCCATGTCAGTACAATTACAGACCATTCAAAAAATTGTGACGGCGTCTACTTTTGTGAATGAATCTTCTCGGTTTTAGCCTACAGAGTGAATAGGGTTCATGGTTTTTTAAGGGGCTGCTCCTTGTGTAGCAGGTGTTCTCTGTCACACACATTCGCTGTCCTTGTCCCACTGTGTAAGGCAGCACATACCTTCCAGGGATCCTCTTTGCGTTGCTGAACTGTACTCTTTAGATTTTGTGATGCGTTTCACATACTTTATTGTTCGCTTTAGCAACTAGTCTCATATTTATGAAATTTCGAAAAACAAATTTAGATTAAAGTTTTCCCCACTTTAAACAACCTGGGTAATTCCGTAGCTGGATGTTGTTTTTTCTGTGCTCTTCAATTACCCTAGCTTTCTCCTTATTTTCTTATGTTTAGAACTCTTTTATAGAACTCATGTTTTAAAAATCACCAAAGTGCAGTTTTCTTCTACTCGTACTTGATCGCTCGTAAGAACTAAACTGAGAATGAACACACTGCAAAACAGTGTGTTGGAAGAGAGTTGACAGCGCTAAAGGCTTCTTTTCCCTTTTTATCGAATAATTGCAGTTTGACTTTATACTGCGTAGCACTTCGATTCAAGTACAGTCACCTCAAAATTATTTCCCCTTTTAATATACTTGTTATCTATTACAAATAAAGTAAACCGTTTTAATCAGGTTATTTACGGAAACGGTTCCCGTAGCTTGTTTCCGTTACCGCGTTAGACCGTTCTTCGACTTGGAGTATAATTTTACAGGGGAAACAGCTCTGTTCCGAAATTTCTTGTTGGTTTTTCTAGGTTTCCAGCATATAAAGAGACGTTTTAAGTAGGTTTTGCTGTTTCCAAACTACGTCACTGATTACGCCAAATGCCCACCGGTGTTGTGGGCTAGTTATCCTTCAAGCGATATATTTGAGCATGGAAGAAACTTTCAAGATGTAGGGGCAGCTATTCCCAACATATGTTACTTATATTTGTTCTTACAGTTACATTTATGTATTATGATATTATTTGGTATGTTATGTCAATGGCTCTACCTGACTGGGACTGCATCATCATGGTTTAGAATTCAAACGTAAATGTGATGTAACCACTGAAATATGCAGTAACTTCAATGGTAATTAATTGTTCTTTCACACTGGTTGTGTGTAGGCTAAATTGTGGAAACGTAGAGTCAGACTGAAAAATTCAATGCCATAGCCGGGATTTGAACCACGGATCATCTGGTTGCCGTCCAGCCGCTCTACCATTGAACTACACAAGGTAAGTCGCCATTAAGGTAGTTGTCTCTTGTGTGTATGAGAACTCCTAAGTGGTTTACCGGGAAAATACGAGTCAGTTGGAGAATTTAATGTCATATTGGCACGTTGGCCATAGTATCTCAATGGTAGAGCGGCTGGACGGAAATCAGAAGTTCCGTGGTTCAAATCCCGGCTATGACATTGAATTTTTCATCTACGTTTCCATAACTTCAATGGTTTCTGAAACGATATGTAATATTAACATTCAAGAATATAAGAACCATTTAATGTTATACCTAAACTAGTCATTAAGTGTGTGTTGAATGTTGGAATAATACAGGAATGGAACTAGAGATGAGGCTGATGAACTAGAAAAGGAGCAAGTGCAACATAAGATACAGAAAAAACCAGAGAAAATTAAAAATCTGATATATTCATACCCTAGTCAATTCTTCTTAGATGCATTTATTGTTGATGAAACTGCAATAGCTGATATAATCCGCGTTTATCACAGTATTTTGTACAATAGTGAATAAAGGCTTGCCAGTAAAATACATATTGCTGTTTAAAATACAGTACAAGATAAAGGGACAGGAACGGTCGCCAGTGTCCTTAGTTTTCACTAAGATCCATGAATCTATGCATCATCTGTGATCCTATATACCATTGCAAAGTTTGCCACTATGAGATCATCTCCGCCACATAAAAATACTACCAGCAGTTACATCCTTCACGCATGCCATAAGAATCAAGTCACATGAACCAGCTACTTCCTCTGGGTTTGTCACTGTTATTTTATACCACTAGAGGTTGTATCATCATCATAATTATCATCACCATCATCTGTGCCGCTGTAGTCTTATTGTGCTGTTCAAATGGTTACCATGGATTTTTCTTTGCTAATAGAAAGCTCTCATATGGCTCACTCATGACTCCACGTGGACATAACATCCATCTGTCATTTGTGACTCCTGCACATTCCATTGGCTGAGGTGATGCCTTCATTGGTGTTTAGCACAGATCCGAGAATTGCGGCACTTCCCCTCTCACTCCTACGAGCGTGTTCTGAAAAGGTTCCGAGCTCAACATGAAGATGGCAGCACTCGTAAATAAAAGCTAGTGAAGTTCGTTACTCAACTGTTGATAGTTACTTAGCAAGGTTTCAGCCATTTTGGGTGCTCAGTTGTTATGTAACAATCTTTTGAGTGAGTTGATGTGTTTTTATGAAAATGGACAAAATCGAGTATCGAGCTGTCACTAAATATTTGATTTTGAAAGGAAATAAGCCTACGCAAATCAAAGATGAGTTGGATTCTGTCTGTGGGATCCCTGCACCATCATTTACCACAGTGAAATGCTGGGCAGCTGAATTTAAACGTGGTCGTAAGAGCTCGGAAGAAGATGAACGTTCGCGACGTTCAGAAACTGCAACTACTGACGTAAACATCGCCAAAGTTCACCAAATAGTGCTAGATGACCGCCGAATTAAAGTAAGAGAGATAGCAGAGGTTATGAATATGCCAAAAGAACGTGTTTATCACATATTAAATCAACATTTAGACATAAGAAAGTTGTCCACGCGTTGGGTGCCGCGTCTGCTCAAGTTAGATCAAAAAGCGTGTTCGAATGAACATTTACAACTCTCTGTTGGCGCAGTTTAGGCCCAATAAATCCGCGTTTTGGCACTCATTAATTGCCGTAGATGAAACCTAGATACATCGTTATACACTCGAATCAAAAATACCATCCAAACAGTGGACTGCAAAAAGAGCAAAGGCTGTTGTTTTTTTCGGCTGGGAAAAGTGATGACTGTTTTTCTGGGATAGTGATGGAATTATTTTAATCGATTATCTTCAAAAAGTAAAAAAAAAAAAAAAAAACATTACAGGAGCATACTACGCATCATTACTTGACAAGCTAAAGGCAGAACTTGCGGGAAAGCGGCCACATTTGCAAAAAAGAAAATTATATTTCACCAAGCCAACGCACCATCTCACACCTCAGCAGTTGCAATGCCGAAAATCCAGAAATTACGGGTTGATCTGCTTGACCATCCGCCTTACTCACCAGATCCAGCTTCAAGCGACTTCTGTTTGTTCCCTCATCTGAAAATTGTGGTTGGAGGACGGAGATTTTCGTCAAATGAAGAGGAAATCACCTTTGCTACAATTATTTTGCAGAGAAAAACGCCGAGTAATGTTTGGTCGGGTTACAGAGGCGGGTGCTTCACTGGGAGAAGTGTGTAGAGCTACAAGGAGACTATGTTTAAAAATAAAAAATAAAAAAACAATCTGAAAAAGTGTCTTGTATCTTTATTACGTCGAAAAGTTTTCAGACCACCCTCACACAAGAATAATCAGTGGATTATCTGAGAGGTTTCTGTTAACAGAGATAAAGCCAGAGTAACCATTTTTTTATAATTTTAAACAAAAAAATAATATATCTATGTATATAGATATATATATTTTTTTTTCTTTTCCTTATTTAATCGTTTTTTATTGTTTCCCTTTAATTCTCTATCTGTTTTCTGTAGTTTCACACACATACACTATACACATAAACACCCATGCCCAGGGCGGGAATCGAACCCGCGACCCTCTACGCAGTGGAACGCTAGAGACATACGTTCTAACGACCATGGCTACGTGACCGGCAACCATTCGAGCAGTAGGATAATACCTGACGGGTCTAGGGCTGTCTACACAACGGCCTCGTACCCACGTACCTTGGTAGAGGTATTCTATCACCAATATGTATGGGAGTTTATGGGACCAACGAAGACCACAACGAAACCTCCCACAAGTTTCTTCTCTTTGTAAGCAGTTGGGAAATAGTACTCTTAAGGCGTGAACAGAGTAATCCCTCCCTTCCTTAAGTGCAATATGGACTAGCACACAAACATACGCATTAGGTGGAACCGGTTTCCCCTACGAAAGTTCCGTAGTTTGGTAGTCACGAAGAGCGGGGAAATACTGAATTGCTCCACACCCTAGGTGTACTGTTCCCTGGGCCTGCTTTGTGGTGTACATTTCTAATTCTTGCAATTATGCACCAAGTTTAACCGGAATATTCATTTCGGTACCATATACAATGCACAGATCTGTGCAATTTACCGAGTCGTTTTACATGTTCGCCGGAGGAGATTGGGTAATTGCCTTGCCTTCAGTGATTCCTTTAGCGCACTCCAGAGCCTGGGTGCGGTGTACAACCACCATCCTGTTGTACAGCGTATCCAGGACGCCCTCCACACCTTACACGCCTCATGCGTTAGTGTCGTATGTGCATGGGTTCCTGGTCACGCAGGCTTGCAGGGGAATGAAATGGCGGATTCGGCAGCCAAGATGGCAACGACACAGCTCAAGTTTTATATAGAATCAGTGACATCGGAAGATTTTAGTATTATACTGCGGAGAGGTGTGTTATCCTGCTGGTGGGAAGAGTGGTCCGCTCTCCAAAGAAATAAACTCCGATCCGTCAAGGAATCCTGCCGCTCCTCTCGTCGTGAGGAAGTGCGGCTGGCTCGGTTACGGATTGGCCACTGCTTTTAGCCACAGTTTTATGCTAAATGGGGGCCCTGCACCAGATTGCCCGTTTTGCGGTGGAGCTCTATCGGTCTGCTATGTGTTCTAGAGTGTTTTTCCTTAGCAGATGTTCGCCGGTCTCTCCAGCTGCCGGCCAGCCTGGCAGGGATTCTGGCGGACGACGAACAAGCGCTGACCATAGCATTTCAGCTACTGTTAGGTGTAGGCTTTAGAATTTAGTTGTAAATTTTAGCCATTTTAATCTTTTTGTTTTTCGTCTTACGTGTGTATTTTATATTCTGTGTTATTTATACAGGATGAACTTATTGTAGTTTTTATCGCCTCCTTTTAGCATGATCTAATCATTAAGGGCCCTAATGACTGCATAGTCGTGCGCCCAAAAACACCACCACCATCATCATCATTATCATCATCACCACCACCATTTCGGTAGCCTTTGCCTTTGGAACATATTCCTTATAAGGAAAGAAAGGAAATGACCTTGGTTAGAAAATTCCTCCGACCTCTCAGCCGGGAATTAAACTTGGATCTCTCATATAGCAGCAAATTCTTCCTACTGTAGTACTAGTAACATGAAACTGGGTGGATGGGTACTGTCCGTCAACCAAATATCTGTGGCTTTGCCCTCATAAAACCGTTTCAGTTTGTTAATCACCTTTGGCGTGCTTTAAGAGCACTGGGAGGTCGATGGGCTTCAAAAAATCAATTTCTTATTTTTAAGTTTAAAATTATATAATTCTTCTGCTTTTAAATGATATATAACTTAGGGTATCAGCTGGTATTAAAGCCCCTTAATACATCAATTTAAATATGGCGGCGTAATTACACGCCCAGTTTCTGATCTTCTGCATACACATGTCACTTAGCATACTTCCAAAGCTGTAAATTTCTGAACTAACCCACTTAGAAACATATGGTAAATTTTGATTTACGTGTTGGTCATTCTGCTTCCTGCTGTTTCACCCGCTTATTTCTCTATGGTCAACTTCCGGCTTCTTTAGTCGTGTTTTTGCACCCAAAACCCAAATGAAAGTTTTCATCATATAATATGGGAAAGAATTCCAAAAACTGTATATGTTGGGCCAAAAACGTTTTAAAAATTGGTGTATATGATAGTTTTATTTGTTGTAATGACGGATGCAGTGGTAGGCATAAAGTAATGACATAAATGGGTATAAAGATTGGTGAAAATATGAGGGTAGCATGTCTTAAAAAAAAAAAAAAAAAAAAAAAAAAAAAAAAAAAAAAAAAAAAAAAAAAAAAGATGTGCGTCGACTCTCGGAGGCAAAAAGAACAGCTCAGTAGCTTGAAAGTAGAGCTAGAAGTAAGAAAATGAAAAGAAAAGATGAGGAAAACCTAACTGAGCAGGAATATGGAGCAGGCATGTTCTGAGAGTATGTATAATTTAGAAAGAATGGTGTTTAATCTTTGATCGTGATTTCCCAAAACCTTGATTTTTCATAATTTAGGTGCATGTTTCTCAAAAATTATAAAATATATTGATACAAAATTTTTAGTGCTTATTTGTTAATGTTCCATGAACACATGAATATAACTTTTATATTCATATGATTTATAAACTGGAGAGAAAATAAAATTAAGTCCTTAAAAATATTTTTCTTTTAACACTAAATAATTTTTCCTGTGCGTAGTATAAACTATGTATGCTTCTTATTTAGTTTAGATTATAAACCTGTGTCTTATGATATTGAGGAGAAAGATTGGTGCATATAGCTTTAAATTCCTACAAGGAACCTAGACATGAAGTATACGGTGTAATACTTTTTTCAGGAAACACAGAGTGGCTTATGCCCCTTTTGCAAGGAAATTTATGAACTTAATGTAAATATTATGCAGTCGTTAAATGCACACATCCTAATACTATAATCATACCAAATTTAGATTTCTTGCAATGTTTAGTTTTTTTGTATATTTATATTTCAACTAACCCTGTCTGGGTAAAAATAACCTTCCAGTGCCCTTAAACAAAGTAACACACTGAAGCAACACCGCAGCTGTTGACGCAGTGGACATTACGATACATAAAACCTTTTTAAAGCTATTTGTTATGCAGACGTTTATTGCCATTCATAATACGTGTTATTCCTGAAATATAGGCCAATGTCCTACCCACATTACCTCAAAAGGTAATAACATGTCATTCTGTTAAATAACAGGCTTTCATGTGTGGATAAATAATTATTCAGAAGCTACGTGTACTTACAAATACAGCATTCAGTGCTACTTTCAAAGGCAGTGAGGCAATCTCATGCTTTCTCTACTCAGTCATATGAAATTATTTTTAAAAGACGCATTTGTTGTAGCTGCTGTTTGTTAACTCAGATACACTTTTCACATTTATACATTTCGTTGAAGGATAGGATAGCTGCATGTTTCTAACTCTGTAACGGGAATTTGTTGGACTATTCGTAGTTAATTCCGATTTCTTTGTTGGATCCTCTTGTACAAGGCATCCACGCCAACATCGGCTCCAAAATTATGTTCATATGTTCACTTACATAATTATTTTGAAGAATCAATCGAATTCTAAATAAGTCGTGAGACATATGTGTTTCAAGGCGTGGTTCGGAATAAAGAAGTCAAATTCTGTAATTGGTTATATTTACACAGATTCAAATTATAACTTAAAATGTTCCTGTTCTAATACCAATATTCATCACACTCCACCATTACAACAAAACTCTCTTTCTCTTTAACACAATGTTATTGATTTATCGCTTACTATTCAAAACTTTTATGTTCTACGCGTCAATTTTTCTACCATCAAGCCAGATTATTGACCTCTCGTAATTTAACAAGACTGAAGAACAT